>OY759170.1:51643654-51916654 GCA_963662145.1 Sturmia bella
GGCTGGCGACATGATCTGGCCGTATTTTTTTTTTTTTTCAAATGAAGCCGGTCAGGCAGTTACTGTGTTCAGTACAGCGAGATGGTAACGAACCTCTTACAGAAAAATTGCAAAATCTGCCATACAGCTGACGAAACAATGGCTCTTTTACGCGACTTATTCAATGGTTGTTTTATCTAAGGTGGTGACAATCAATTGTACGCCAAGATCATGAACGTTGGACTTCTTTATTTGAGGTTACTTAAAAGAAAAGTATACGTTAATAAGCTAACAGTAATGAAAGAGCTAAAGGGTAAGAAAATTTTGCACATTGATAGTATATAACCTTAATTATGCCTCAGCTTCTTTAAAAATTCGGACCATTGGTTGGAGGTATGTCGGCTATTATTTCAACATTTTCAATATAATTAAATCATACCAGTTTTATCATAATTGATAAATGACATAATGACAAATTTTCCTAAATAGTTTGTATTTTATACAAAATCAATATCGGCCCTTACAATTTAACCACCCTGTATTACGTAAGTTAAATTGTATTCTACGAATGTAAAAACGAACTTTGGTAGTAGAACGTACGATGCTTGTGTCTTTGGTCTCCAAATACTGTAAAAAGTGAGTGCACTCAATATTCTTTGTGGTAATTGTTTTGGCCCCATATTTGGGGATATATGCTTCTTTACAAGTGCTGTTGTCTTGTACGAGGTACTTGATTTTTAAGAAAAACGATGTGTCAGCGATTTAGGCTGAAAGAATTTAACACCAGTCAAACTAAATAAATAAATAAACGTCTTATTTTCGTACCAAATAAAATAAAATTCTTATAAGGTGGTGCATGATATATGTTTATAGTTACTATTACACTATAAACTCTTAATGTAAGTTCATTGAATGACAAAAGTAGATATAAAAGTGAAAAATTAATCTATATTCAACACAATGCATTCACTGTCAATCGATATCGGTTTATTGCCTCAATTACAATTTGTTTTCTTTGCTTTGCTACTTTTGTTGTAAGGCATTAAATGAAAGCCTTTATTATCACATGAATGCGCAAATTTCCTAATAAACTACATTATTATATGTTTATAAATAAGTTAATGAACTTTAAATGAAGAGACATTTTGTTATAAACCTCCCACTTAAGCAAACAAAGCTGATGCTCACATTTTGAAAATTAGTACAAAAAACCTTACACATACATACTCCTAGTGCCAACTTTTGCAAATCCTTTGCAGTCTCTCTCAAAACTGTTCACAAGCACTTGAAACAATAAAGTTCTGAAGATTTTTTTTGCTTTAGTTCATAACAAGCCTTAAAAATATTTGCTAAGAACTTGAATAAAAGTTCTTTGCTTGCAACTTAAGACAAAGAAGTGCTTCTTTTTTATTTCACTCAGGAAAAAAAGAAGTCTTATTTAAGAATTTTATTTCTTCTAAGTACGAATGTATTTGATTTTCTTACTATTGGCTTATTAAGCAAAAAATTTAAAGAACAAAATAACGTTGCATCAGTTTTGATATTATTCAACAATTAAGAAAAGAATTAAATTTTGCTTTCAGAAGATAAAATAAATAAAATTATTGTGTTAATTAAGCAATGATTTAAAAAAAATTGCGCTAATTTTTTGTTCTTCGATTTGTATTAAAAGATACGGAGGATGTAGCGAAACCTCTAGCGAAGGTTAGTTAGTAGCCAATGACTACCTTCATCTAAACGTTTTCTTCTTCTCAGCAATTAGGAGTATTTACATATTTCCTTCAATGGTTCTTCATATTATTTGCCATCAAGCTCTCTAAATTCCCTTTCAATCATAAGTAACATTAACATTTCTGCAACTTTTAGCTTTAGAGACAGAAAATCTTTGACATATTTGTGTGACATATTTTTAGATCAACAATCGTGCCGGTCCGTCCATCCAAATGTTTACCACATACAAATCGATCGTATGCAATGCTACTTTTTAAAATCAATTTTCTCAATTTAAGTCATGCCCTGTAGCACTTTACCATTTTTCGCATATTTTTGCTATGTTTCCTGACCATGCCTGTGCCGCAGAGCCACTGCTCTTAATAATATCTAATTGCTGAACCTACTGGCTTCTGGTCTTATGCTGTACCATTGTATTTGGTACCATTATATTAAGCGATTGCTAAATGATGGTTCGAAAAACTTATTTTTTGCAAGGCTTGCCAACATCTTAGTTTTTTTGGGATGTTACCTGCTGGTTGTAATATAAAGATTACATTTTGCATTTAAATGTAATCCATACTATCTCTTATGATCTTTGATCCTGATGAGCTTTTGAATTTTTTTTTTTGGTGTTTATCCATATTATAAAAAACAAAAGTACCAATGAACTCATACCACAATTCAAAATTCATATTTACAAGAACACGACAATTATTATCAGGCACGACAATTATTTTCTTAAAAAAAAAAAAACAAAACCAATTAGCCAGTATGTTTCAGCTATTTAGCAATTTTAGTCAGTCATTCTACTTATAATTAATATTCCACTATTTTAAATAATAAAAAATATTCCAAAGAGATTTTTCTCCCAGCATTCACAATTTTTCTTAAATATATTTCTAATACCTTTTTTTTATAAATTAAATTAATCTTTAAATAAAAATAAAAATTTCAACTACAGATTTGAATAACTGAAGGCAATAACTTAACGCAAAACTAAACTTCAAGGTTTTTGCAGGTGAAAAAGCAAAATCAAGATGCAGGAAAAAAATAATAAACAATAAAACCATAGAACTAAAGTTATAGCAGCAAGGTTTGGTTCCTGGTGGAAAAAAAAATCAAATAAAATTTTTCAAAAAAATATATTAAAATAAACAATTTGTTTCAAGTTACGCAACCAAGTATAGAGACTCTGTACTTAGTAGTCGTCACAGTGGTGCCGTGAGCGAAGTTTATATTTTAAGTTTTGTCGTCATTGCTGCTGCCACTAATGCCACAGCATACACATAAATTGTGTGCTGCAATGCTAAAAACGCAAAAATTTTCTCCTCATAGTGCTGCTATGTATGCGAGCAGTGTTCGTTTAAGCAAAAATAAGCAAAATGATAAAAAAAAAGTTATTCGGTATTTACCACCTGTAACGACGTTTATGCATTTTATGCTCGAACAAATATTAACAGTGATTAACAAAGTTAGTTTGCATGTTATTCATGCTTTCTTGTTGTTGGCATTGTTGTTTTGGTATATTAAGTCTAACTAAGTATATGGAACAACATGCAACACCAAGCAAAATATAAGTTGTGAAGAAATTTATAACGTTAAATAGCAGTTGAAAGTAAGAAAAAGGTTAAAAAATTTTGCGTATACGAAAGAAAGTAATCTACAAAATCTATACTCTTTTTCTCGCTCTATCCCAAAGAGAAGACACTACAAGCGCATATATGAAGACAAGTATGTACGCCCAGGATGAGGACACGACCTTTAAAACTATTCAGCTCTATTTTTGTCAATTAAATTTTGGTTGTGTTTTAACATTTCAAAATAATCACACACAATATGAGAATGGCAGCAGTGGTATCTTGCTTATAGCGGAAGCGAAATTGTATGCGCAGCCAAGAGTGGGCTCACATACGAGTAGAAAATGTCAGCCAGACCAGTAGACAAACGTTTTCAATTGCAATTAACATGACACAAACGGAACTGTCGACTTTTGTTTCCCCAAAAATGAGAAATAATTTTTTCTCATAAAATTTTTAATGATCAAGGGTTAAGAAAAGTATAGGTATTGCCAGGAGAGAAAAGGTTTTCTGTACTAAAAGTTTGTTTAAAAATTTCTGATTCTCATTTTGTTCATGGACATTGTAGAATAAGTAGTTGGCGTTCAAACATTCTTTTGAGATTTTTCGAGTCTACTAATGAGTTGAATAGCATCAAATAAATGTCGGCGGCATAAGGACGGCTTAAAAAGACAGAAAATATTAATAACATTAATAAAATGTTTTTTAACCTAAAATAATATGAACAACAGTCTTAAAGCAAAGCTGAAGGCTTAGTGACTGTGTTATATACCCTCATTGCAAGGCTTATTTTAGTTAAGAGACAATTTTAATCAAACTTGCATTTTAGGTAAGAAATTCAACTAAGAACTTCTCTTAAAATATCCCAACCTAATAAAATATTTGATCCAGCCTAGATGTCTATTTGCTGAGAACCATTGATTTCAAAAAAATAATTGTCGTAAAGTAAAGTACAGTTTTGTATGGTGATAAAAGAATTTATTATAAAAAAAAAATTGCAAATATTTTATTTCTAAATGTGATTAGCTACTACGAAAATTAAAGTGGAAAGGTCAAATTTAGTTTATAGACAACAGGCAATAAACTTAAGACCGGCGCTAGCAGGACACAAATTAGACCAAAAATATAAGAATTATAATTTTTTTACAAGACAGCATTATCCTCACATTGTCGTGATCTTCATCACCATCCAGATTTTAAAAACACTTCAGTTTTGAGTACAAAGAATAATTACACACGTAGATACATGTTAGAAATGTTAGAAATTATTAAAGTTCCATTGGAGAAGAGGATAAATTTTAAGAAGGAAACACATGGACTAGCTCGAAATTATAGACATCTTATTACAAACACCAGAACAGGACTTAGGATATAGTATTAGGTTTTATATCTTATTTTAATCATTTTTCATTACCTTTTTATAAAAAATGTTAAAATCGTTATTATGTGTAAAAGTGTAATTATATTAATTTTAAATATAAATAGTTATATAGATAATAGGTAGGTATGTAAAGCCTATTTACGTATGTAAAACCCTTTTTATTTTTCATTTAGTTTGTCAATAAAATTTGTTTTGCTATCTTAATATTTGAAAATTTATAAAATATTAGAAAACAACTCTTCCTGAAGAAGATACACAAAGGAGTATCGAAATATGGAACAATTTTACAAAATAAATAAAAGTGACCTTGAGCTTGAATTAATAGACCATAGAAAATTAAATAAAAAAGGTCGGAAAAACTAGTATCCAGAACAATTCTTTATTTTATTTTTCAGAACACAACTGTTGCTTTTCTAGTTAAATTCTTTTATGTATTTTAAAATTTCAAATAATGCTCATATAATATGTAAGTAATAAGGCACGAAATGACATGGAGGGCAAAGTCCAGCCGCCTCTAACTTTATTTTTGTGCTACAAGCAGCTGCCGACCTTATATTGTTTTTGGAAAGACACCCTTTCGTTATTATTAAATTAAAGCCTATGCTTGCATTTATTGCTAAAACATCTAAGTTTTAGTTAATATGCATTTAATTTTATTGTATTAACATTTTTTTGTCATCATTGCTATTTTTTGTCTACTCTGCGGAAAATTGTTAGTCGGCTTTGTCACCATATATTGTTGTTTACATTATCTATTTTCAAGTGAGTATTTTTGCACACGTAAATGGAAGTGCTGATGGATTTTTTTAGTGCAAATAAAGCAAAGTGTAAACACATACATTTTGTTGTTGTGTGAAAAAAGAAGAGCATTTTCTTCGTTTGCACAGTTTGCACTACCATCGTGAAGACCCTCATTATCATTAATTACTTTTGAAATTCTTGAAATTTCGATACCCAATGCTTGCTGAAGATTAGTTCTGGACAGACAAGCTACTACTTACAGCGGTGTGACACACAGATTAATGTGTAAGTGATATGGAGAGTTCAAATTCTCGTCCTGAGTCCTGAGGTCAGGTTAAGTAGCGCGGCTTCTGAGAAGTGAAATAAAAACTGCCCAGTCAGATTGTGTCTACCAATTGGTGATTATTTTGTGATAACCTAATATGAGAAAAAGGTGGAAGAGAACAGTTCTTAAATAGTAGAAGTCGAATAAGTGAAGGGAGAAACGCAGGTAAAAGAGGGCTTATTTCCGGTAAGAATTGTAATTTATTTTACTAAAATTATTTCTTATTTTTTTCTTTTTCATTTCTTTTCTTTTCCTCTCCTTTTTAGTTCTTCCTTCAATTTTGGTTATAAACTTTTTGGCTTGTCTGCCTCGGTCAGACTTCAATCCCAGAACCTTCCGATTCTTAAGTTAGATGCTATAAAAGTAAATAAATAATTCAATTTTTTCGTAGTTTTCTACTGATTTTAGGTCACTTAGAGATTGATTGCTTCTCGCGGTGAAAACTAAAATCATTAAATAGTGTTACTTTGTTCCTACATACTGTAATATTATTAACATTTTTATTGCCCAGTGAGTTTCATTTCTTAATTCAACGTTATAACAAATGTTTATTTAGACATAATAATAAATATTTTGTGTATGTCCCTCAAGTACAATAAATATACGTATGTACCTCAGAGGTATAATTATGTTTAGTAATATGCAAAAAACAGCATTATCTTTCTAGTCTTAAAAATAACTGCAACAGCTATTCCATTCCTGCTTATAATTTCCGAATAAGACTTTTATGCCTAACGCTAGTTGTAAAGTTTAAAATCATAAATTACCATAAGTCTCTACAGAATTAGCAATCTTAAAGTCTATTTAGTCATCAAAACTGTCCAATATCAACGATTGTTTCAGCAATTGTAATTTGTTTTAATTTAAATTTTTATAAAGATTTTTTTTGGGTTTGTTTTTGTTTGACTAGCCTTAAGTTCTTAAGTCTGTAGTCACTTTTATTTTCCTAATGTAAGTGAAAATCAATAACACCAATCACCTAAATTGAATTTCGTGATTTTAGGCCATTTTGTTTTTTGTTTACACGTTTACAATTGGCATTATTTTGAAAAATGATTTTGTGTGTCACAGAGTTTTCATTTATTTTGAAATCGTGTTAAAACGTGACTGAGATTACAAATTTTAAACATTTTGTATGTAAAGTCAAACTTTTATGAATATTTAGATTATAAATAAAAAAGTTTATATATTGTACTACACATTCATAAATTTTTGTAGCGAAAAATAATTTTGTTGTGTGATTGGGCGTGTTTGCAGATACACATGCATAGAAATGTGCTAGATTTGACACTATACACTCGTAGTTGTAAGAGTAGGATCTATTGACTGAATATAAATATAGGAACGTCATTTTGACTGAAAATAAAGTATGCTTGAAGATTTTAGTGAAAATGAAATATATATTTAATTTTAAACAAATAAATGGTCAGTTCACTAATTTCTCTAATGTTGTCTATGATAGATAGGAGAATAAACTTCAAGGCAGATACAGACAATATAGCACAGATATATATATATATATATAAGTATTTAGTTAAAAATTAGAGAGGTTTTACTTTTGTTTTTATGGTTATTGTTATTGTTCTTTGTTTGCTGTAATGTATAAATTTTTTCATTATTTAATATGGTGTAAGAATGTTAAATATTTTCTATTAAAACCTTTTTTTTTTAAATTAAATTGCATAAAAGAAAATATTTTGCATTCATGTAAGTGTTTGATAAACAGTTTGTTTTAATTATTGTTGTTCATGTTATGTATGTATGTTTATATATGTATATATAACTTTGAATTGAGGACTTTCTAAGATACTAATGTAATTTTATGGTTGTGTAGAAAGAAAAAACAATACTTTCCTTTTTTCAATTTTGAAATGTGAAAGAAAAAAAAAGGAAAATATTTTTCTTCCACATATGCTTGTTGTTATGTTTGTTTTTTAAAAAAACCAATCAAAACAATTTTCATTATTATTGTCCTGAAGAATCTATCCGAAGGAGAGCGAAATATGGGATATAAAAATGTTCGAAAAAAAGTTCGCAAAAAAAAATTTTAAAAATGATGTCTACAAAAGTTTTGAAAAAAGGAGACAGTCATAAAGAACGTTGGTTAAATAAAACCTTAAAAATTCTGGCAGTAATGTAAAAAAATGCAAGCTTGTCGGGTCTGAGCTTTGTAAGTGCCTAATGCTTTCAAAATATATACTTAAATTCGACCCTTCTTTTTATTTCCTTCAGAGCTTCACAACAAGTTTTAATAGTGTGTACAAGTTTATTATTCCGTTACTAAACCTGTTATTCTCAATTTAGTTAGCAATTAAATTTTTTTACTTCCGTCTTATGTGTAGCATGAGTAGTCGTATTCGAAACATTCTTTGAAGGTTTCCAAAACATATGCCTAAAATACAGGCAGCAACGAAATACAGCACTAATATGAGCGGCTTAGGAGAACGCTTTCACAACAACTTTAACAAATTATTCATGTTTATACTTTTTCCCACACATTATTCAAAACTCTTGTTCAAACCCCACCACTACTATTTGTTTTATTGCAGTGTGTGCTTACGAGTATAATTCTCTAGTTAATTGAGTTTGTATTTTTATTCATGCCAAAATTTTCACCGCAAAACAATTTCGACAGTATTAATTGGTTTTTATCGTATAATTGATAAAATCAAATTAATTAAATACAAACTGGTTTTAATTATAATACAAATTTAACAAATTTGTAAACACTTAATTACAGCACTCTTAGCAGCACTGAATAATAATTATAGCCAAATACTTGAGTATTAATTATATCCATAAAATGATTTTTGATAACAAAAATCATTTAAATTTTAATTAAAACAATACATGTTGTAAACGTTTTGAATTTACATATATACATATGTGTAAGCAAAATATCCAAATGTTTGCCGTCAGCAAAAAAAAAATAAATTTTTTTTTAAATTTTCTTTTTCATAAAGACGACGTTGGAACGACTGTCACCGTCAATTCGGAGGGTTATGGTCATATGATAAAGGACTTCTTTTTACCTGCTATTGAAGAATACGTTTTTTAAAATATGTGGTTTCAGCAAGACGGTGCCACATGCCACTCAACTCGAGCGAATGTGGCTTTATTACAAGAGACATTTCCTGGCCGCATAATTTCTCATCGTGGCGATATCAACTGGCCACCAAGATCATGAAATTTGACACCATTAGCCTTTTATTGTGAGGCTACGCAAAAATCGTGTTTATGCCGATAAAAGTTAAACTCTTTAGCACTTAGATACCATCATTCGTCAAGTTATGGCTGAGATTCCTCCCAATATGTGTCAAAAAGTGGTCAAAAATTACCTCAAAAGAATCAATGCTTGCAACGCTTCACCTAGTGGTCATTTAAAAGATGTTTTGTTTCACACATAATGTCACAACGTTCAAACTTCATAATAAAAAAGAAATATCATGAACAAAATATTTTATAAGTGTTTTATTTACGTTTACTCTTGAAACTGAAAAATGGATAACCCGTTATATTCCGAATGATTTTCTCAACAATTTTGGACAATTTTACAAATACTTTACTCTGTATGAGTGGCAAAATTCAAAATCATTATTTTTCATTTACTAAGGCAAACGTTTTTCATGAATTACCACTCCTGTTTCGTTACTTAAGACATTAGTTTGGTGTAAAGCTCGAGTTCTCTTTTCTTATAAAAAAAATTTGTTTTTCACTAGGATTCAGTGCTTGATTTCGTTTCGATAGCTTAAACTTTGTCTGTTAAAATCTTTAAGGCACAAATTCTGTAACACTTACAATTATCTAAATTCCAAACACGTTTATATCAGATTTAGAACATGAAAAGCGGAAGCACAAAAAAAAGGAAACAAGCACTAAACACAACAAAACACAAATTCTATTAATATTCAACTCAAGTTAGAAATCCAGCAAGAACAAACCAAAATAAACAACAAGTACACAACAGCTTAGAAAAATTGTTGAATTTAATTTCGACGCCCTGCCGCAACACCTATACGGCGGTAGTACAAGCTATAGTTCATTATTGTAAAGAATTTAAGACTTTTAATAACAGTTATTTTCTTTTGAAAGATTTTCATCAATTTACGTCGCAGGTAATGATTACGGTTCTGGAATATTTGTGTGTACTCAAACACCTTTTTCAATTTCTAAAAAAAACGAAAAAGATAAAAGAAATTTTACAAGCAATCGTCACACTTAGAGGAAAATTGTTATTGATGATGTTGAAGTAGAGTAATGTTCATACAAAGACTACAAAAATCTTGCTGGATTAGTGTAAAATTCACGTAACCATGATATAAAAAATTTTTGGGATAAAAAATTCAAAACCTTAAACATTGATAGCGTTTTTGTATATTTAATCTGATACTCACACTTGCTTACAGAATCATAAATTAAAATATAACAGAAGCAATGAACAATCCATTTGCTGATTGCAGAGAAATAAATATACACAGCTATTTAAGCTATAAGGCCCGAAAAATTAGTTGTAGGTAATCCCTCTTATTAGATTAATTTACGTTTCGGTTCTATCGGGCTGGAAAGACTATGTATACTTTTATACAGCCTGAAAAATAAGAATTTTCAAACTCTCTTTGTAACCCAGCTAGAAATACAAATATTGTTTGATTTTTGCGGCATTGTTGGCAACGATTATTCTGAAAAGCCTGACTCATAAACTTTTGTTACTCATTTACTACTATACAATTTGAACTTTCGACTACTTTAATCCCTTTGTAATCAAGAAAGTTTCTTGTACTTTTTCGTTTATTTATTATTAATGCAAAACTAAAATAAATGCACTTTTTTAGCACTAAATGAGTTATACGCATTAGATAAGAAATAAAAATGTAATGTTTTTATAATAACAAGGTTATAGCTATTGCGTGTTATTGTTTTTACTTCTCACTCTGTTTTTGAACATAGTTTTATGAGATTATTTGAAATTTATGAAAATTAATGGTCATATGAAATTAAAATATAAGAATAGTTCATCACTCTGTTGGTGTAACCATTTATATAATAATTATTTTAAGCCGGGCAATACCTAGTAATAGCCATCGATTGACACCATTTCATGTTGGTTATATTGGATTTATTTCGTACCATTTATGGAAGCATTCTCGTTTAGTTTGTTGGTGGACTCTATTCTAATTTTCTTCCAATATATGCATAAAATTTACCATCATCCTCTTAGACTAACATCCTTTATTGCACAACTTTTGAAAAGTCAACCAGGAAAATAACAGAAAAGGATCAGGATGACTTTCCCAAGGAATTTTAAAGAAATTATAGTGTATTTTGACTTGGAGTTGTTGTTAATAACACATTTGTATATAAGCACGTATTAAGAGTGCTATCATTAATGCCCTCAAAATTTCTATTCTTACTAGTTGTACATGGTAATAGCACTGACATGTTTTGGTATTATTTAATATTAGTGATAACAATTTTCATCAATATTATCATTCCCTCACCTGCACTATCTTCATCAAGATATTGTGGTATGTTTGGCTGCTGTAACTGCCCCTGTTGCTTTAACTCATGCTGTCTTTTTATATATCTTGACGTTAAAAGATCCCCTGATATCAATAAAATTCTGATATATACGTGACATTTTACTTGATGACTAGTGCAGAAAAGTAAAATGAATAAGTAATACATAAAAGAATATAGAAACAACATAAACATTTCAGTTTTTTCACATTTGCTTTCTTGGATTTGCAGCACCATTTAATGCTTAAACTTGTGCAGTAGAAAAATATATTTTTTATCACGAACCTGGTTTTAAAAGATTGCAGCGAGTGAACATTAAATTATTGGCTATTAAAATTTTAATGTACTCGAATAAATTAATAGTCATGACAGCAGAGTTTGCGAAACTCGTAGCAAGCTGTCTTAAAGAGTTATTCAACCGTGGTGTTAAAGAATTAATTATCAAGAGTTTGCTTACACACACTGTTTTGCATTAGGATAAACAGGTGTTTTTTAAATATTTCATGCCAATTTTAATTCTGCTAACATTTGTGAATGGTTCAGTAAAAGTAAAGTGAATACGTATGATTAATAATTCTTTTTTAGAACTGCATAGGATTAGGGTACGTATACGTAATTTATGTTTTAAATATTTTAACACAAAGTTTTGTACAGTTGTCAGCAGGATCAGAGATTGTATAAAATATTTTTAATCAATAGTAGTTATTACAATTTATTTTGAGAGAAACCATTGTCAGCCTACTACCTAGCAATTAATTGTCTGGTGACTGGCAACCGTTTGAATGTTCTTCGATTGTAATTGTAAGTTGAGCGTTATTATATTGTAAAATATATAATTTTAGTGATAGTGTTGGCGAAACAAAAAAGAATACAAAAAGCGACTAAAAGAAATTCTGTGTGCGTATGAACAGGAGAAAAAGCAATTTAATAGTTAAAATTTAATCAAGTACATTTGTCGGTATTTGGACAATGACAGTCAGCCCTTAATATGTGCGTAAATAGCCCTAAAATTTGGTAGATATATTTAACGTTAAGCGATCGTCGGTCAACTTAACTAACTTTTTCTTTTAATTATCTGCTTCGCCTTTTTTTCATACTACTTTTCGTAGTCGTTTTGACAGTTTCAGGTTTCCCATAAAGTAAAGTTAGTTTTCAGATAACCCACAAGTATATATGGGTAGTTATATATGATTTAATATCTTTATTTCTTGTATAAATATTTATAGCAAAGCATCGATTATTGGACGTGAGCCAATTAGGCTTATACATCTATATCTTATATATCTATCTTATATATCTAGTATTGGCTTTTCTTTAAACATGGTACAGACATTTTCACAGAGTCAAAACAAAGGCTTCTGGAGGAAGGAACCTGTCTCGTTTTAATTATATACTTATTTGGTATATGGAGCCATCAAAAGATTGTATCCATTAAAGTTTAATAATTGATTAGTCCTTAATGTCGCAAGTTAAGATAACATATATAGCCAACATAATATTATAAAGAATGAATTTAAAAAAATTATTTGTTATAAAATCTATTAATAAACAATAATAATGACCCATATATCCGTAGAAAAAACCATCAAGATCATTCTCTGTATGAGCATGAACTGATGCCTTATATTGAACCCATAATAATCGGTTTTTTAATTTATAAAAGATTTATGAATTGAGTAATAAGTACATACTAATAATTCTTGAGATAAGGCCTGTAAAAGAAAACAATCGTAAAAGAAGTAGTAAGCGAGAAAAATAATAATTTTATATATAAAATAATATACAGTTGGGCTCACGAATACACTTTAGAAATTATTTCTATTCGGGCTCTCAAGGTCCGTTTATTTCAAAAATTAATACAAAAAAAATATTGTAATAAGTTTGTGTTCGACGGTGCGACTGGATTCTCCAACCTGTTTAGGGAGATCTTTTTATTTTCAAATAGGTAAGCGTTATTTCGTTTTCTTTCTAAGAAAAATGTATTTTATTTCGACATAAAACATGAAGTTAAAAAAGTGAGAAATTAAAAAAATATATAAAATGTCACATATAAATTAATTGTCAACAATCTAAAATTATAGAGGAAGTTACGAAAAAAATGAGCGAAACAAAATAATTAAAAATTTAGTCTTAGTTTTTGACTCTTTTGAATAGTATGTTTTACGAAGTTTATCTTATGTCAATATGAATCTAGAAGTTTGACAAAATTAGAAAATCAGATAATGATAAAGAAAGCAAGCTTAAATAAGAGTAACAAAATAAAGAATAGAAACAAAAGCTTACATAGCTGAGATTCTTAAATAGCTCATACAATTAAATCTTAAAACTATAAGGTTGATGATAAATTTATCGAATGACTCGTAGCAATTTAATTGTACAAAATTGTAAAAACGAAAGTAAGAATTACGTAACTCTTTGCCTATCTTTTAGAGCAAATACTAACCCGTAGCTCATTATCATTAAGATTCGCATTTGAGTTTTTTTCTAATTTCTTTTTCTATTGCTGCAGATTACAACACATTTATTCATTACTTGTTCTTTGAGGGCAAAAGAATGCAAATGCAAAATGAAGACAAAAAGAAAAAATAAAACTGTGTTTTAATACTAAAGATTTTGCATATGCTTTGCAATTATTCTTTCCAAATGATTTCAAGTTTGAAAAATTATTTGCAACAAAATGAATCCAAAGTATTTAAATGGAAAATAATTTCTTATCATTCATTTGCTGGGCCAACATTAGTAACATCTAATGACTTGGCTCTTTGCTTTTGGCTTCGAAATATTTCTATTCATGAGGCTGTGTAACGAACTAAAGTATGTATGCTTATAAGCGCAATGTGTCTGTGACTTTATCGTTTTTGAATCTCATATTCAGTGCTATTTCCTTTTGCTTCTCTTAATACGGTGGTTAATTGTTTTATTTGAAATTGTAATTCTGCTTTTCATTTCCGTTTTATCTGTGTCTTCTCATCGTTTGCTAACGGTTTTTGTACTCTGGCATCGGGCCAAAAACCCTTTTGGGCAATTTCGTTATTTTACAATTTTTTTTATTTGTTTGCCTGAATTTTTTTTTCTTTTAACTTTTCATTTAGTGTTGCACTATTGTCTAAGCTCTGCCATCCTGGCCAAGCAGACATTCCACTACAAGCAGCCCCAGTCATTTGAGGCAAACAATAATGTTGCTGGTGTAGCTTGTTTTACTATGTGAGTGAGATACATGTGCTAGTTTTGTGCGCCGCTCCCCCTTTTTTATTATTTACTTTTCCCTATTTTCGTTATTATATGTATGTGACTGTGTGTGTGTCCGTTAAGTTGGAAGTTTGTTTAATGTGGCTTTTATTTCTATAACAATTCCCAGTGTAGAGGAGGCTTGACAAGTATCAAATGACACACTTGTTTAGTGGATTCAGTTTGGGAGTTGAACACTTAACGCTGAATTCAGTTGTAAACAGCAGTTTGTATGGATGTGTGTGTGTGTTATTTTAATGGAAATTGGTTTGTTTTGTTAATGTAACACTTGTTTTGTATTTGTTGCTATAAGTAACATCAGGAAGCAGAAAGTGGGGCATGAACTAATTATAATTAATTTTCAATTTAAAATCAAAGAAAAAATAAAAAAAAAAATATTAAAAGTTTAATAACTTTCTCCTCTATTCCATAAAGAGATTAAATAAAAATTCATACATGATAGAAATGATTTAATTGTGGGGCTAGTTATTTGTAGTTTTTGATGGTAGTAATATTAGATAATATGGGATGTTCTTCGGAAGGATAAGCAAGCCTATAAATTTATTTTAAAGGTTATTTCGTTTTTAGGGTTCCGTACTCATCAGAGTGAAACGGAACCCTATTACGGAGACAAGTACGTCCGTCCGTCCGTCACAGCGTCCATTCTCCGAAACGGTAAAAGCTAGAGAGCTGAAATTTTCACAGAATGTTGTTGTACCTTGCCGATACAACAACAAATACTAAAAACAATAACAAGTCGAAAACTACCAGGTGTCCCCATACAACGAAAAGTTGCAATTAGCTATAACTCCCGAACCAAAAAAGATAGAAAGCTGAAATTGGCATAGTGTATTGTATTTATAGATACTTTACAACAAAAAATGCTAAAGACAACAACAAATTGAAAACTACCAGGTGTCCTCATACAACCTAAAGTAACAATTAGCCGTAGCTGCTAAACTGTAAGAGACAAAGAGCTGAAATTTGCAGAATATATGTGTTTACATATGCCCTACAACAACAAATGCTAAAAACAACAACATATCAAAAACTACCAGGTGTCCCTATACAACGTAGAGTAAAAATTAGCCGTAACTCCCAAACTGTAAGAGACAGAGAGATGAAATGTGAACAATATATGTACTCGCATGAGGCCTACAACAACAAATGCTAAAACAACAACAAGTCGAAAATTACCAGTTGTCCCCATACAACGTAAAGTAACAACTAGCCGTTACTCTCAAACCGTGGGAGACAGAGGGATGAAATTTGCACAATATGTCTATTCACATATGCTCCACAACAACACTTGCTAAAAACAACAACAACTGTAAAACTACCAGGTGTCCCTTTGCAACGTAGAGTAATAGCTATAACTCTCGAACCGTAAGAGATAGAGAGTCGAAATTCGCACAGTGTATGTATTCCCAGATGCCTTACAACAACAAATTACAACAACAACAAGTGGAAAATTACTATGTGTCCCCATACAACATAAAGTAGCTTTAAAAACAGAGAGATGAAATTTATAAAATATACATATGTATGTATTCACATACGCCATTCCATACATACATTACACATATATATATACGTACGGAACCCTAAGAGTGCGAGCCAGCCTCGTACTTGACTTTTATTATTATGATGTTTATTTATAGATGTTTCTAATAACAATAGTGTTTTGCATAACTTTCGACTATTTGAATGCAAGTGTCACTAAATACGTGAAGATAGTATGGTCTAAGAAAATAAAGGTACGTCTGTTTAAATAGATCTTCAACAGTAACTTATAACTTTTAAAGGTCCTATTGTACCGTTCTTATTTTTCTTTTTTTTATGAAATAAATAAAATTATGGTAGTATTAATAAGGCATAAGTAATTATTTGTAAGATCATAAATTATCCACGTATAAATATTGGTGTTTGTCTCATGACCGCATTCTACACGTAGCTTTTATGTTCTATATTGATGTTATAAACAAAATTTTCAAGTAAAATGTTTTTTTAATTAACAATATTTTGACGACCTGCAGAATAAGTATCAGAACTGACCTCGAGAAATAATACTGTGTGGGTGGTAACAGCAGTTGTGAACATTCCAAATATGAAGCACTCCGCAAGGAGTACCAAAAGGGATTTTACATCGACCAGATAATTATATTTATGAATTCCTTGCTTCAAGTATTAAATGTATTGAATCGCACTAAGAAACAGAAATTTAAGCTTAATGCTAGTTTTTGCTTTCTAGCTAATAATAGATAATTATTTTTGTGAGTTAATTTTAATTAAGCAAAATACCCTTTTGCTCATGATTTTCATGACTCCAATTGATTTTTTTTTAGGAAACTGTAACCAGACATAAAATAAACATTAATTTTTCGGTACGAAGATTTTGTCAGCCTTCAGCGTATTTATATAATGCGGAAAGTTACCTTTTAACACATGGTCTATAATCCACACACACGTATACTTAGCAGTCATTAAAAACTGCTATCTGTTCAACCTTGCAAAAAGCAAATAAATGTTTTTCGCATCCACACACAAAACATGTAGAAAGCATACACAAAGTCTCACAGCATTGTAATCATAAATTTATTTTCACAGCCTGGTGGTTGTAATAACCCGGCTCAATATACTATAATACTATTGACTTTGCGGGAGTTCATTTGATACGGAAGTCTGTAGTTAGAGTTCTGAATATTTTTAGTAGTTAGAGTTCTGAATATTTTTAACTTAGGCAAAGTTTATATGAGGGAATTGATAGTCCATGTCTTATGACATGTTGTCATTTGGAGGCAATTGCAAAACTCCAGATAAAAATTGCAAAACTCCAGATAATTTGCCCAAAGACATGCACTTAAGTCAGTATAGGCTTTAATTAAACCATATAAGCTTTCACTTATATGTACGTAGGATTTCGTGTTCGCACACAAAGTTTCTTGAATTCCTCCCATCATATATCCTATAGGCGCGCTATGTACCGTAAGGTGTCACTTTCTAAACAACGGGACTGGATTTGTTAGAAGTAGGGTCACTACCACGAAAAATGCCTCAACGTCTCTCTACTCCCGCCCTGTGCTCTACATACATATATATCCTGTCGCTTATTCCTATGTGGCTCAGATGTGTCAGTAGACGTAAAAGACCTGTAGCAACTTTATATCGTCTACGAAAATTGGGCTTGTTAATTTTTAGTGGCTGCCCTGTTTTTTGTTCTCGTCTGGACACCCGCTTAGAATTTATATTTTGAACCCAGCGGCTTTATTTACCCTGAGATTGAAGTAAGGTCTGCATACCCAGTCCTGGTTTGACTCAGGTTTGACTTAGGTTTGATAAGTTCTTATGTTACTTAAACATCTTGCATCTACTACAATCGAATTTTTCTTCTCAATTCCAGCTATTGCTGCATGTCAGAGTAACTTTGTATGTAATGGTTCTTTATTTTTCTTAACAAAACTTGTGCATAAAACTTTATCCTTTAGCTGTTATTTTCACCTGATATCTCTACTGAATTTCTTAGTTTTTGGACCAGCCTAATATACGCATAATGTATATATATATATATATATATATATATATATATATATATATATATATATATATATATATATATATATATATATATATATTCTCATATACACACATCTTCGGATTTAGCGTTAACATGACATTGTGTATGCCTCATTTGCTGAAATGTTTTTCCGTCTGGGCTAAACCGTTTTAAAGTAAACAACAATCCACAAAAATAATATAAAACAAAAATAGAATGAAAAACAGAGGAGAAAAATAAAGGAATATAAATTTTACTGTTAACAAAGCTAAATGAAATGCGTTGCATTGAAGGCAATTTGTTTATAAGCAACAAAAACCACATAATAAATTTGTTTTAGCAGCTTTAAATCATGGTTGCTATATATATGTGCGTGTGTGTATTTTTCTGCAAGTGTTGTTAATATCCTGTTAATGGCCCTGGTAATATTAATGTTGACTTAAACTGCCATTCCTTTTTTTGCTTCCTCCTTTCTTTCATTCGTCTTCAGTTTATGGGCTGAGCTGGCATAAAGAGTTCATCTTCATAGAGCAAAATTTTTGTAAGATCTACAAAGATTAAATAGCAATAACAATAAAAAAGGTCATATCGTTTAATAATCTTCAGAGGAATATTTTGTTAATTTGGTTTTGTTGTTAAGCATGTGTTAAAACTACGAAAGGGATATTTAGAAAATAATAATAATATAATTACCCTGAAGGAAACCTAGAGTCCAATAGCTCAAAGTCGGTACAGTTTTCGCCTATATTGGTGATTTTTTATCAGATTGTCAACAGAGTGTCTCCAGATTTTCGTTTTATGAACAGTCTTGCGATTGTTAAAATTCGTGAAATAAAAATAATAATAGTTTGTATTTGGAAAGAAAACATTGAGTTGACAGCATTGTTAATGAGTAGACAAATTTTATGTGTTGATTTTTCAATTGAGCTTTTCTACTGACATTTCTTTCAGGGTAGTGACAATGTCTATAGAGAATAGAATCAATAGTACTATGGTCGTCATATAGTCGCATTAGAACCATCTAGTCACTAGTTCTTTCGTCAGTAGTTGATTTGCAATGATAAGCACATGTTGAATGTCAGCAGAAAAATTCATTGTATGAGGTATAATATGTCAATAGTACTGGTGACTATGTCAATAGTAAATCACTAGAGTTTTCCCACTGACATTTCTTTCAGGGTATTAAGCAGGCTGTTAATATGGTTATATAATATGGTTGTATAATATAAAATGTGTTTAAAAGAACTACAAATAAATGCGCAAAATCCAGAAAGGGACAAAGTGAAAAGAAGCAGTATTTTTTGGAGATTTCTGATTAATGTGCTAATTTTTTTTTTTTTTGGTATTTGTAATTTTTATGCTCCCCCTAGAGTCTAAAATAAGAACTCTACATTTAAAGTCATAACAAATGCGATTAAAGCATTCAGAAGCAGAGTGTATGATCTCTTAAGCTTATCAGATGGTTTCCAAATCACCATAAAATTGTTTAATCAAAAATTTAGTTTAGTGAAGTGACAAAAAAATATTTAGCTCTGAATTTTTACATACGAAAAATATAATAATAAGGTGGCCTTAGTTCAATAATATTTATTAAAAAAACTTTTCTTATTTTCTTTTTTATCTGTTTGTCTTGCCCAAATTAAAACTTATAAAACAAAAGTATACATATGTGTATGGTTCGATTCAGTTAATAAAATTTAATACGCCTATCAGTGACGCGGTGACTCAATGTTGAAACCAGTCTGAATCTTCAATGGAGATTTAGACAAATGAAGAGAATTTTAACACAACGTTCGTATGGGGGAAACATTACAAGAAATTACTTCTTGGGTTTTGCGAAACAATCACAAAACTGCGGAGCATTTTGACTGCGTCTAGACACATAAAGCTTTTAGCACGAGCTAAACCTTCCACCTTGGAACTATTAATGAAATACTTTGCCAATTTATCCATAGGTTCGTTCATCTCTGCAATAAAACCTTGAAATGCAGACAACAATATCTACCGGAAAATAAGTGCGATATGTGTGTTTTCTATTGATTATGATATATATAGACGGTATAGTTTAGGTAAACTCGGGTACACTCAAGTGAAAACTCACTTCACACATATTTAAGGCATACTAATCTTAACCATCATAGTTAACAACCTCCGCTGGCGATTCAAGGACACTCCTTGAAATTAAAACAGTTACCTTTGACTTATTTATTACTCACAATATCTAACTAACATCAATTCCTCTGCTTTAATTTTGTTCTTTTATGTGTTATTGTCATATGAGCTTATATTTTAGAGCATTTCATTTTAACATCCTTGACTGAAAACATTTTCCAGCTCTGTCTATTTTTGATGTAAAATTCAGCAGCTGCCTTTCAGCATCACTCAAATTAATTTTGTAATTATTTCCTCTCATTGTATTTTCCTCATTTTAGGTTTGATTGCTTTCTACTTTTTGTTTTATTTTTTTCTGTTATTTCTTGCAACTTAAATGTAATTGCAAACATGATGTTTTTTCCTATTAATTTTGGTTTGGAATAAATTCATTTTTTTAACAAAGAACTGTTTGACATTACTGCACAATTACTTTTGCGTTGAACAAAAAAAAAGAGCCGTAACTTGAGGTGCAACAATAATAAAAAATCAAAAACAAAAAAGCGATAGAAAAGTAAACTCATTTGTCCGCTGTTCATTTGTTTTCTTTTGTGGATGGTGGTTAAATGAATCCCTTCAGTTGACAACTCAATTAGTGAATTTATTTTTAACAAGGTGTTCGAAGACATTTCTGTGCTGCCTTCTCATTCATATGAAAGTTATTCAACATAAAAGTTTAAGTTTTACCTAATGTATTTGTAATAATTAGTAATAGAACGTGATTCATTTTATACAGTTAAAAACCCCAGGGTATAAAGAAACATTAAAATTTAACAAGCATTGATTTGCTTTCCTTTAAACTTGCTTATGACATACTGGAGTTGACTCTAGAGGGGCTTTATATATGAAGCACAACTGTGGCTTAAGTTGGGCAAACAAAAGCTGCTGTTTCTCAAAAACTGAAAGCGAATTATAGAAATCATTTCTGATTATATATAAAATAAAACAAGCATGAATGCTAACCTCGCACGAGCAAATTATCTATGTAGCAAAAGAAATAGTTGGGACTCCTTATATTTCTACTCTTATCGTATCATTGTGAAATTATATTTTTAAAAGAAAGTTATATGATGCTGACATATACACATATTTTTCTACACAAATACGAAAATATTCTAATATATGAGCACTTCAATTAAATATCTATACATATTATTTTGGAAAAGTATCAAGAATGATCTGTGTTTGCGACAATTTTAAACGTCGTACCATTATGTGGAAACGATTTTGCAATATTTCATAGTGAATGCATGCAGATTTGCTAAAAAATTTAATTTCTTAAACATTTTTTTTTTTAATTTTTGAGGCTTCGTCTTATGACCGTTTGGAACTGCAATTTGTGATTTTTTGTGAATAAATACCAAAATTGTGCACTGATTTCTATTATTTATGACTTCTTTTGTTTAAAGCTTTATTTCTTATGAATGTATGAAAATTCATCAGTATAACTTTATTTTTAGATTTTTTATGCTGTTTTAAAGAACAAAAAATTTCGAACTTTTGCGAAAAATTTAATTTTTTTCTTTGAAAAAAAAAAAAAAATTTATGTTCTAAACTACTAAGTCGATTAAAAAGATTTTTTCAGTTGTTAAAGGATAATTTTGTTGAAAAATTTTGGTTTGTACGTTTATTCAATGATTTAAACAGTTTTTGAGTTAAAGGAATATATGTTGTCCTACCTCCTCTATTTTTAAAAGAACGATATATCTCAAAAACAAGAGCTAACCTAAAAAAACGGTTAGCACCGCTGAATTCAGCCCACTGGGTGCCCCGTCTGTCGGTTTTTTCAACTAGCACAGTGTTTTTAATAGGTTCCCGACTGGTGGCATAATTGTCTATTACATTAAGCAAATATTTATTTAAAAAGTAAATAAACTAAAAAAAATAAATGAAATAATTTTTCTGTAAATATTCGTATTTTTCAGTTTTTGTTTTCATCTGCTTTAAACTCTGTTGCAAGTTGAGGTGTAACTAATTTTTTTACTCCTATTCATATTAAAAGTTCAAGTACTGTCTGCCTTAAAGTGGACAATTCTGTAAGCAAAAGGAAAATGTTGTTATGAATAGATGCTTAATGAGTTGATTGTGAATTTCAGAGAGCGGATTTCAAATATTTTGCAATAAACGTGCAAGTGTAAAAGTTTGAAGAGAATTGAAAAATATTTAAAGAAAATTTAAGACGATTAATATTGCTATATATATAAATTGGGAAGAAAGTCATATCCCAGCTTAGGCAACTAGCCCAGTAGCGCACATCTAATTAAAATTTTTTTAAATAATTTAACATATAAATTAGCGCTTTTGGTAGTCAGTAGAAACACTTTATAAAAACATTCGCAGGCGTTTAAAACCGGCTGCATGGTATTAGCTTAGAACCGATTTCATTTATGGTATTTATATTAACATTAAAATTTTTATTGAAATTACTTTAGAATACTTGGTTTACGATTTATGCGAAGACTAGAATTTGAGCATTCTTTATTAAATACGCATTTACTTTAGTTAAAAAATATTACTTCAGTTTATTAGCTTGGCACATAAAATAATAGTTAGACAATCTTTGTTTTGTTTATTTTTTGCATTCTTCTTTGTGTTTTACGCCGTTTTCGACAAAGCTGCTACATATTTTCAAATTATTTTGACAAGCACCTACAGGTGTTAAAATGTAGTTACTGAATCATATACAAGTTAGTGCAAGCCACAATACTTGGAGACAAGTTAAACACCTTAAAAATCGTTACAAAATAGCGGATAGGGCTACAGGAAGAGTTTATAAAATAAGCCATAGAATTAACGATTCCTTAAACAAAGCAATATATTTAGTGTACGCGGAGGCTGTAAAAGTTAGATAAGAAGCATTGTGGTCACACGAACCAAGAAAATGTGACATTGCACTTGCGCAAACTTTACAAACATTTAAAAATATGAGGCAAATGTGCTCAAAATTTTAAAATTAAAGGTATTAAAATCCACCAACACAACTTCAGCTATTACATTTTAGATATTCTTTAAGAGAAACCGTTCTTTTGAATACATTCATTTTGTAAGGTGCCTCCTAAGTTTCGTGTTGCCTAAGTTGATTTAATACTATTGTTTTCTGGAGCTGAAGGTCTTTTTATTGTATGTATTTATTCGACTATTTTTGTCGATATTTCGCTGTCATTCGGATAGCGTTTTCAGGACAATGGAGCCAAACCTCCATAAATTTATTGGGATAAATACAAGGTATCCCAAAAGTAATGCATTACACTTTTTAAATGTAACTAAAAGTAAGTGTAACTAAAATAAGAACCCATAGTTTTATGTTTACAAAGATTGTCGAAATCATTACTCTCGAGTTATATAAATAGATAGAAACTATATTAAATAATGTATCTAAACTATATTAAAAATTTCGAACTCGGATTTCTTGGCTTAATAGCTGGCGCTGCATAATAAAGAATTATATAACACACAATGTAATGCAAAAAGTGGCAGAAATATAAATATGGTTACAATGTAATGCAGGCAATAAATACTTGAAGTTTTCGTTGGTATGCTACAAACATTAGTTACTAAAAATAGATAGTTCTTTTAAGTAATTTATAAGCATATTATTATTCAATATTTTTTCTAAAAATGGTATTTATAGTCTCCGTTTTTTGCTAATGCATGGTTAAAATTCATTATTTTATTAATGCCTATCTTTCAAACAAACTTAGGGATATTAAAGTTCATATACGATCTGATGTTAGACATTAGTACAGAAAAGCTTCTAATTACACTTTGGTAAAGGGTATATAAGATTCTGCAGAGTCTAATATAATTCTCTTCCTGGTTTTATCAGGGTCAACTTTTTCTATATAATTTTGAGATATAGATATTAATTAAATAAGACAAAGAAAACATGAAAGACACTTAGCATTGTAGCTGATCCCAATATGTATATATGTATATATATATATATATATATATATATATATATATATATATATATATATATATATATATATATATATATATATATATATATATATATATATATATATATATACACACACACACACATATATATATATATATATATATATATATATATATATATATATATATATATATATATATATATATATATATATATATATATATATATACATAATTATTACTACTATTTAAATGCATTAATAATCTGCGGACATGCAAAAGAACGCACACCATATCGACAACCGGCTACATTGGTATTAGTAGAAAAAAATAAAAAAAAAATAAATAAAAAAGCAACTAAAAAGTTTTATCTGATACAATTCCTGCTAGAAGTTTATACGCTTTTTAAATATTGTAAAATTTTATTTGTAAACCTGAAGTGAAAAAAATGAAATACAAAACACTGTTGCATGTGTTGGCTGGCAAACGAAGAGAAACATTAGCAATTATTTCGTTTGAAATTATGGTTGAAACCCTTTTTTTTCGTGTTTCATGCAAAGTTAAAATACAAATAGTTTTAACTGGCATTTGCAGAAAAGAAAAACCGTTTATATATAACCTGCACTTGTAGATGTGACTGAAATACAAATTGTTTGTAATTGGTTTCCAGAAACGTTTCGTTTATAAAATAATTTTGAACTGCATTGCATTTGAAAAACTCAGTCATTTCTGTGGTTAGTTTCATTTAATTTTAAGGAATATATTTTATTAAAATATACCAAACTTTAAGAGTTGAAAAATATTTTATTTATAATATTGCGACACAAACTAGAAAAAAAAACCTCACATATGCTTTTATTTTACACCAACAGCAATAAGAGGTAAATTAGAGTGTTGTTGATTATTTTTGCTCAAAATAGACCACAATTATTGTTTTCTGTCATTTAAAATTTTCAGAAGACTCAAAAAAATGTAATAGAATGTTTAGAACTTTTTTACTTGCAGTGCAATCGCTATAATATGATCATATTTTTGATATGGTTAAAATTTATAAAAAGCACAAAATTTCCTATAATTCATAGGCAAAAACTATTACACAATGATATCTTCATTTTTTTGGATACTCCAACGGTCTCAGAGTAGAGTTGACACATTTTATAATTGCATTTTTTTAATTCCAGATACTAGGAAATTCGTCACTTCATATATTTTCGCTAAATTGTAGGTTCTCCAAAATTTTATGTTTTTCTTTTAAAGTTACAAATGAATTTTTTTATGTATATTTTATAAATTACTCACTTTTAATTAACACTAAAAAACCAAAAATTCTTTTGCGTTTGCTTAAATGGTAAAACTAACTAAAAAGAAAATTTAATTTGCTTGAAAATTGACATTTGGCTTTCAAATGTTAATAACAGAATGTTTCCATTATGAGTTGAAAATGTTATCAATGTTTTCTCTGTTTAATTTTATATAAAATTGAGAAATATTCTGATATAACATTTATATTATTTTTTACCAAAAACAATTAATACAAACTCGGAAGCTTAAACATGATATCCAAGAGTCATAAAGTTTTTGGCATTACTTTTATTAAACTTTATCAGCTGAAGTTATTGCTTTTCTATACAAATTGTAAGGAAAGTCTGTGGCTCTTGTTTTTAAAAGTTAACAATTACCTGATTGTGTATTGAAAACTGAAGTTGTCGTTTGTGTCTGCATCTGGTGCGGCACTTAAAATCATTTTATTTATACTTGACGTTAAGTACTTTATTTGTAGCAAGCAATTTTATTAAAAAAAAATCCAGTTTTTTAACTTCCACTACAACATCTATTAAAGTGCAAAATTTTTTATAAAAAATATTTTTTTGCTAGCATGCTTAAAATTTACAAAGTAGTAAAAAAAAAGGAAAAATAAACACATTGCAAAAATATGTAGTAAATGTAAAAATTATAATATATTAAAGCATATTTAATTTAAAGAACTATAATAAAAATTATAAAGCAGATTTCTTTGGCTTTATCAAGTTAGCCATGCCGATGAGTAGCATAATCAAAAACCACCTATAGCGATATGTATTGGTCTACTACATATTTGTGTTGTGTTAAAACATTCATCAATAATAAAGGCAAACACAATATCATCATTTTTAGCATATGCAAATTTATTTGAGGTTTTTGCATATCCAAAGTACTATTTCTTAACTTCCTTTGGGGTTTTCTCAATTCAATACTGAAATTTATTATCTTAATATAAAGTGTTTCCCATTCTAAGTTCAGATTCCTTTAATCAGTTAAGTTGCTGTTTTAAAGTCTTAATTCTTAATTTAGTTTCGAATTTATAATTTGCAAACTGGAAATTGTAATTGCATTGGGAATTTTGCCACTTTTAAATCTAAGAGACCAATTCCTTTTCGAATCTCTAAAATGACTTTAACTTACAATTTTTCTCCTATCAAAAATAAAATTTCCGCTTTTATATATTTAGAATTTTTTTTTCAAACTTTCCACAGAGTTTGAAATTTTCTTAAATGCGCTTTGAGCTTTCTTAGTTCAACTTATGACGTTGTTTTATTATTTAAAAAAAAAAAAAAAAAAAACCAGAACTTATAGAGTTTTATTCAAAACCACCTTTTTTTTACACTGGGACCAGTACTCATGGGATGACCCCTATATATGCATTGCATTGTACTAGAACTAGAAAAGAGGGATTGGTGGGTGGAAAAACGAACATTGGGAGTGCTTGCGGACGTTTGAGTAAGCAAAGAAAATTATAACAGAAAAACAGAACATTTACCTTTTTCTCTTTAGTGTCCAGTGTACTATATACTTTCGACACTATTCATTTAACAAAACCTCCTCCATATTGTAAAAAGATAGACCAATGTTTACTTTGGTGGACTTATTTTTAGAAATATATCAAGTTTATTAATATCTCATTTGGCAAATGTACATAACCGCTAAATAAACGCTTAATAAACAAGGAATACTTTTGCAAATAAGCCAATAATAAAAAAAAACACGCGTTCAGCTATTACTACAAATCACAAAAAATACTTTCGCTCTGATCAAAATTTCACAAACAACCCCAATTAATTAAATTTTTAATTGCTATGAAATTGTGGATTTTGTTTTCTTTTCTTAAGGTAAAGTATATTTTTGCACATTGTATTTTTATTTTCAAAATGTACTGTGCAGCGTATTTTAATAAAACGATTCGTGGTCATTTAAAAGCTGTCTTTTGAAATGCCATTTAGCGAAAACCCACTAAATCCAACCGCTTGCTTACCGCATGCCTGAAAACAAACACACAAAATCACAGACGGCAACTGACAAACAAACTTAACTTCAAAAAAGAATTTTAAACGAAACCCAGCAAGCTTTTTCATAGCAAATAAAATCACTATTAATAAAATAAGATTTTATTAAAAAAAAATCGTAGTCTTAATACAGAGATATAGTAAATTTTCTGCCTTGAACTTTTACGATACTGTTTCTTAATTATTTATATTTTATTGAGTGGCTTTTGGTAGAATTATAAATAATTATTTATTTTATATGTTTGAACTGTATCTTCTACAACCAACTATTTTGATTACGTTTATCGGCTCTAAGTCATTTGTATATTATTGTTGTGATTCAAATTGTATAAGACGAAAGAACAATCGAAACATGAAATATCTTGTTTAATTATGATGAATGTAAGGCTTAATAAATCAAGGTTCGATATTTGTAATACAAATTATATGGGATAAACATATCTATATGTCTTTCTTCAAATATTTTTTAAATATCATGAGTTGGGAATTTGCATAATCTCATTTCAGACTAAAACTTTTACTTTTATTATTTAAAGGGTTCTTAAAATGAATGTAACTATTTATTTGCTATAAAAGCCAATTGCAGTGTATTATTTTAGGTCTACAAATTGAGCCTATTAATGCTTTCTGTCTTTCGGCTGCACCTAGATGGCTGAGAAGGACGGAAAACAGTTAATGGGGTATAGTTTTACACCTAAAATAATATAACTAAATGATTTCTAAAACACTTTTCGTATGTTAGCCCGAAAATCTTTATTAGAAATCGGCAATATCTTTTTAATATTTTGCAGAAAATCACCTTCAAAGTGGTTGCTGGGTTTTGCATTTTCTTGCCAGTTTAAAAAGCTTTTGTTGACTCGTACGTATAAGTAATTACTCCCTCCCACCAAATGAATTTACATATTACATATTCGATTCCCACAATCCTTTTGATCAAGATTCCAACGTACAATTTTACATATGTAGGCATGAGTTTGCCTGTATGTGTGTGCCTATATCCTTTGCCTTGTTATAATGTATGGCAAGTTAAAAACAATCTCTTAACCCTAATAATCATGTTGAACAAAACCATACCCATCGTTTGTTCATGTAAAACACAACATTTACTTCAGGTTTTCTTGTATTTTGCTCATTTATCCTTTTGTATAGCAATTGCACTGCAGACATGTCTGCGTTTAATATGCATACGTGATTTTCCTTTGTTGGCAACTTAAATCATGTGAGAAGTTCAGGCAAAAGCTTATGTGATGTTTAAAAAGAATTAAAGACTTGTTTGACAAACAAGAAACCTGCCAAAAATATTTCAATTAAAGAACTAACATCATAAGTTGGCAAATATATTGCAACTAGTAGTATTAAACATTTAGCAATCAATAGATATTTAAAATTGTTTAGAAATATTTCAATAATGATACTCATTTGGTATCAACCTTTTCCGCAAAATAATTTAGCTAAAGTTATAACTGCAAACATTTAAATAAGAGTAGCATTGCAATTTTACTAGTCTACATTTTCATAACAGCAAACTAAAGTCACCCGTTAAGTTTTATATGTAATCAAAAATTGTTCTATGTGCATCCTTTTGCCACTCATTAGTTTCATTCAATTTAAAAATAAATTTTTGTTCAATCCAACATTGCAATTTTTTATGTCCTTCGCAATAAGGATTATCGATAAAACCAAGTGTATATATATTTGCATATGCTGCGCTTTTGATCTAAGTACCATAAAGTCTGTGTACTTTGAAACCGTTTTGAGAAAAACGGCGGTGTCCCACTAGGAGTCTGTAGGTCATTGGAATACCCTAGACTTAGCAGTATAACTCAATTGTAATCAAATTCACGGAAAATGTTTTAATTGCGTTGTGTACAAGCCAAAAAATTTTTTTCCTTGTAATCATTCAGCGAGTCACTAAATGTGTAGATATAGTGCTTGGAGGGATGAAACCATACGAATATATAATCGTTACTTTTCTCTCGATACTAAATGTTTTTCTCATCGATACTTTCAATCTAGTAACTTACTAACTTAACTACCTATTCCATAATTAGTTTCAAACAAACTTTTAGGAATTTTTCAAGTCTACTGATGAGTTGATTAGCATACTTAAAGCCTGCGTAAAAATATAAATATGTTGTTAAAAAAAAAGTTATTATCATTCAAGGATTAATATCTTCTGAGACATTTTGTAAATTCAGCAACATTTTGGGAAACATCATCTTGGAGTATCCCGTTCGCTATGATGTAGTTCAAATAGACATGAATTATTTTGGCTCCAGAGGTTCACTGGTATTTACTTTTAAATGAATTAAATACCTTTGAAATCGCTAACAACAAAATAAATGACTTGTGCTCGCCAAATTTTGAAATGGTCCACTGTGCGGCAAATTATATAAACAATGTGACCATGCCTGAATATTGGTTTCAATTCTTCCATTTAAAAAGGGTTTTCTCACTTTAAATGTGTGTGTAAAATACTTAATTATTTATTTGTTTGTTCAATTACATATCATTACAAATGAAATTGTAATAAAACGTTTTGGTAGTCGTAAGTTATTGTTTTGAGATCCTTAAAATTATGCCTATAATTATAAAAAATTAGTAATTATTCAAACCTGAAACCAAGTTTAGCTACAGCAAAAGAAATATTACTTAACATATTTTCTTAGAAATAATTACGAATATATTTTCAAGATATTGCCAAAGTATCTTCTTTGTTAGCCATGCCTCGTTAGTGTAAAAGTTATTAGTGATATAATTTTAGTTGAACTAAATCCAGAAAGCTGAACCTTTTAATAGCAGTAAACAGGAGATCATAAAAGAAAATAAATTAGAACCAGGTAAATAAATAAACATTTTATTAATATGAAACTTGTTAATATTAATATTTTTAGATAAACCTATGTAGCAATACAGCGACAATAAATGTTTGATTTCAAATTTAGATAGAAAAAATTTTGGTCGTTGTGTTAGATTTTTTTTATATGGTTACTTTATAGTTTGCACTGAAGCTAAATAACTTGTTTTGCTGCTATTGTGCTTCACATGCCGAAACTAGACAGTGAAGTTTTCTCCACGTATTCGTCGGGCTGGGAAAAATTCGTCGTTAGCCCCCGTTGTGTTCTCAACATAAAAATATTTTGAATCAAGTACAAAAAATACGCAGAAATTCCTTGGGTTAGATAATTTTTCGCCTCTTCCCCATTGTAACTTTTTCTACTACACATTAATTTATGTATGTATATTCTGTACAGGCTGTATTTCATAACACAGTTCTACATCTCCAAGAAGTTTCACATAACTAGTTGAGATTTTGATAATTTTGTTTCTTATATACATATATATTTGTTTTCATCACATTGAAGAGGTTGTAAACAAATGGTTTGGCGGTTTTTAACATTTACTTGATTTTATTCCAGTAGGTATGAGATATCCATTAACATGCTTATGCAAGTATGTATTTAAATAAATTTACATACCCAGTAAACCAAATATTTTGATTTACTAAAAATGCGTTTCAACCCGTTGACAATGTCTTTCAATTAAAAAAAATTTAAAAAAATCATTGAAATGGTAATGTATATTATACGAAAAATGACAAAACTTCACTATGATAATAAGGCAAGTTTTGTTGCTTATCAAGTTTTTACTTTTCCTAGTAGTTATTTTGACAGTTGTTACTTTGTTACTTTTGCAGTAGGTATTTTAAACTTAAAAGTGTGCATTTTTATTGAAGAATGTTTTATTTTCAGTACATCAATTTGTACTCGTTTCAAAAGCTGAATCGAACAGCTGAAAGGTCCGCAGACTATCTATTATCATTATTTATTTGTTGCATCTTAAACATATGCGACTTCTTCAGCCAATATTTCTGAAATAAGTAAATAGCGCCTGTTGTGAATTATATCAAACCACACATGATATCTAGCTAAGAAAAAAAGCTTACTTCACCATCTTTTAATGAATATGTTTCGAAATGCCTCACTATAAGCTACTTTTAACATCTCAACGAACTGGTTACGATCTAGTTTCTTAAAATAAAACAAAATATTTGGTTTAGTGGGTATCCGTTGGTATACTGGTGTGCTGGTGTTATCATAATTACTTTGATTTTCCACTCGCATAGATATACGTTTGTAATCAAATTTATTTCTTAAAATAAATAAAGGTATAAAAAATATGTTAACATGTGTAATACAAACACTTAAAAATGTTTTAGAAAAATAAACAGTACCATTCCAATCAATGTTCAATTTCGCTAATGCTTATTTGACAATTGGATTGAGAATAATTTGCCTAGGTACAGTTTTCAGCAAAAACTATTGACGACTATTTAAGTATATAGCTATTGATTAAAACTGGAAAGAAAGGAGTTGTTTTTTTTTTAATAAAATTAAATTTATATTTATTATAATATTGATAAATTACTATCTTTATAATATTTGTAGGCCACGGCGAGTGGTCATTCTTCTACGTGTATAATAAATCTATTAATAAGCCTTATATGTAATATCTGTGTATTTCTATTGATTAGAATATATTTTATATTCCCTAAACAACATCAAATTGATCTCCAATCGAATTTTGTATTTGTTTCTATTTTTTCACAAATCAAGTTAACACCGCCAAACTTTATGCCATGCCCAGCGATTTTAAAACATTAGTTTTTAATTGATAGTCAAAAGTCGATAGTCTATTTGTTAATGATTGTCATCACTTGTGGGGCAATGTAATAAAAAAAATGAATTGATAAACAATTAGATGGTGGTTAGAGAATACAAGACATATTTCGATCAACGGAAAAACAAAGTGATGAAGATAAGAGTTAATCAATACCTTAAATAAAGAAAATTAGTAATAAAAAACTTAGTAATAGGATGGATGTGCTCTGCTTAAAAAGTGTATGCAACATAGTTATGACCTGTAGTGCTATTTTGTAATTTTTAACCATCGTAATTTTTAAATCGTAATTTTTTTCTACATATTTCCTCGCTCGCAGTAATTATTATGTGATTATGAAATATAATTTTAACGATGCTAAACAGCTGTAATTTTGCATACATTTGGAATAAAAGGTTTTTAAATATTATTTATTTTTAATAAGACGAATAATATAAATTGTGTTTTTACTATTGTTTCGATTTATGTGCTTACATTTTAAGAACAAAATACAATTAAACAACTAAGTAAACCAGTAGTGCTATTCAGTAACTTCTATCGATCCGACAATCATTGTTCTCGTCGATACATTTTGTCGCTTGCAGTAACGATAGTTTCATTCTGTAGCTTATTTTTAACGATAGTATATATCGATAGTTTTCAATTCTCCCAAATTCATTTTATATCGCAACTCTGCCCACAAAATGTCAAAAAAAGCGAAAACCATGAAGAGGAATAGAAAAAAAACAATTTGTTTCGCGCCCTGCAATATATTTTAAATGCAACGGCTTATGGATGATTGGATGGAACTCAGCGATTGTCAACTCAAAAGGATTGTTCAAGTCCCGAAGAGCACGCCCATCAACTGTTGGAGGGTCAAAACCATGCTCATCTCTTGCAAAATCATACGACAAATATTCAAAACCCATTTCCAGCACAAAACACCACAAAGTACAATAAAACACAATAATGTGTCGTTAAAATAAACAACAAGACATTTTTTTGTCGGTTAAATATCGAAGATATTTTACAAAATGCAACAGCTGATTGTAGTCCACAGCGAATATCGTTAAAAAGTGCCACTGAATAGCAAATTCGATAAAATATCGCTATAATTATTTTAACAATACGATTATCGTAATAAAAGTTACTGAATAGCACTACAGAAGTAAATATTGGTAGTGAAAATATTGATAATGAGCAGTAAAACTGACAAATCAAGCTAGACGACAGCGAATATCGTTACAAAATGTTACAGAATAGCATATTCGATAAAATATGGTTAATCCAATTTTAACGATGCGATTATCATTACAAAAGCTACAGAGTCACACTACTGGAATTCTGTTTCTTATATCCACAAGCACATAGTACTTTCTAACACCTATTTTGGTATTTTATATTTGCCTAAAATAAAATAGCTTATTTTAAACTGATCTTAAAAAATGAAAAATCCTTTTTTTTTATATAATAGAATATAGTTTTTTGAATCAGCAATGAAACTGTGAGATATTTAAGGATTTTTTGCACAATCTAACAAATTCTACATTTGAAGTTTTGCAGAGTAAAACGTTTTTTGAACTTGTTTCACAATAGCTTTAAAATAAAAATACTGGATTTACCATAAAAATAGTAATAATATAAATTCCACTTAGCATTACTTGAATTTTTTCGACATACTGCGTAAAAAAATCGAACACATACATATATGCAGCATAGTATTAGTTTAGATATGCCTACTACACACTTTGTATTTTTGCTGTATCTGATATAAATAAATTCAGCCAAGTACGAGGCTGGCTCGCACACTTAGGGTTCCGTATTGTATGTGTAATGTACTTATGGAAAACTTACATATCCTAAGGGTCTTATTCTTAGTTTTATATTAAGCTTTTATATGTCAAAAACTTTATAGAAATCTGCCAAATACTGGGTTTATAAAACTAGTAAAACTTTTATAAATAAACCAGCAAATATTTTAATGAATTGGAGAAACATAATTTATTACAATTATATTTTTATTTATTTTTATATTGCGTTTTAAAACCTAAAATATTACATTATTTCTTATTTCTATAAAAAAGTTTGCAGAATTAATATTTCTTAACTACTTAAATGAAAAAAAAATAAAGAAAAGTTATTATGAAAACTTTGAAACAAAAGTTTAACAAAAGAGACTTAGGGTCTTATTCATAATAAATATTATAGGTTTATTAAACTCCTATTTGACAGATTTTCCATACAAATATGTCTAATAAGAGTCTTATAAGCGTGAAATAATTTTTATGAATTAGGGGGTTATTGTATAAATTAAAATTTGCTTCACTATATTTCATATTTAGTTCAAATAGTACGCAAAACTCATATTTCAAAAATATCTGAATGGAAGAATGTAATGTTTTCATTCATGAAAATTTTAAAAAGGAATGTTTATAAAAATTATGTGTTACTTTATGCTATATTTTATGTAACACCTATATTTCCTAAATATGGCTAATTTCTACATAAATTTGTATAGGGATACCTGATAGTTTTTGACTTGTGGTGTTTTTTGACATTTGTTGTTGTAGTGAATATTTAAATACATATATTGTGCGAATTTCAACTCTCTGCCTTTTTACAGTTTGGGAGCTACAGCTAATTTTTGCTTTTCGTTGTATGGGGACACCTGGTAGTTTTCGAGTTGCTGTTATTTTTAGCACTTGTTATTGTAGAGCATTTATTTGTAGATACATACACTACCCGAATTTCAGCTCTCTATCTTTTACGGTTCGAGAGTTATAGCTAATTGTTGCTTTTCGTAGTATGGGGACACCTGGTAGTTTTCGACTTGTTGTTGCTTTTGGAATTTGTTCTTGTAGCGGCAAGGTACAACAGTATACTGTGAAAATTTCCGCTCTCTAGCTCTTACGTTTTCAGAGAACGGACGCTGTGACGGACGGACGGACGTAGAAGTCTCGGTAATAGGATTCCGTTTCACTCTGATGAGTACGGAACCCTAAATAAGTGTGTTATCAAAAATTTTAATTTGATACAAAACGTTTTATTTAAAATGTGCTTAGTAGGTTTTTAAAATCAAAAGTTTCAGATTCTTCAAATATATAGTATTTTTCGGGTTTTTGAAATAACGATTATAATAACATATTATATCCATGCAGTGTAAAGCCACTTTATTTTAAAACTTTGACAGACATTGTGGAATCAAACAGATTACGTTATTTTCAGAACATTAAAAGATGTATTCCGTAATCTCTTCAAAAATCTTGAATTTCCCAAAAAAAAAAAACCTTAAAAGAACCTCTTCAAATATTGTGAAATATCGATAGTTTTTTAGTAGGAGGACTAAAACACGCACAAATATACCGTGGTCGTTAATGGTAGGAGAAAGTGTCTATATATGTGGATATATGTACATATATGATATATGGTGTATTTGTAGAAATATTAAAAAATGTTCTTGGTTTATATACTTATGTATGTACACATCAAGCCCTCAACGACTAAACCTGGTTCACTAAAAACTCAAAAAAATCTTACGAAAAATTTTGTGACTGAGTGTAGTTATTTTATGTTATATTTAAGTGAAATTCCGTAAGGGAGAATAAATTCTAATGGGAATTTTGTGTACATAAGTCTGCAAATAATTTTGTAATTTTTTAGAATGAGTTTACGCTTTGCTGGCTTATGATAATAATCTCAAATGTCCAATTAAGGAAACGTTTAATTAACTTGCGTTTTAGTTTTTTAATAATAAATTAGCATCATATTTGATCATTAGATAAAAGAAAAAAGAAAAAAAATTTTTTAAATATGATAATCTTACGAATGAAAAGAATCACATATTTATGTACATAAGGCAGGGTCGATAACTTTTTGCAAGGGGGAATAAAAATTTCACTATGAAATACCAAAATTATCTTTGACGGAGTGTACAATTTAAAATTTTATTAGCTTTTGTATGGCAGGTCTCTAGAAAGGTATGTCATGGAGCTAGCGCATTTCAAAAAAAAAAAAAAAAAAAAAAAAAAAAAAATATGAGGACCTCTTGGAGTTAATCATGCATGTGAATCATACAAAAAATTAAAACTTGGCTGAATTGGAAATTTTTTTCATATGTCGTGTTAAAATTTATTTTGAACTACATAAAAATCTACACCCATATTCATAAAAACTATTGAAGGTTTATTACACGTTTATTTGACAAATATTCCGTAGAAATACTTCAAATAAGAGCTTAATAAACTTACAACTGTTATTATGAATATGACCTCTATTCTTTAGAAAAAGTAATAATTTTTAAAGTAATTACACAAATCAACACTAGTTTTAGTGCCAAGAAACTGCATATAATTTTTGAACTGGTACTTCTTACTGATTACAAAACTAACAAAAAATTAGAACTCTTACATGTAGTAGTTATCTAGAATTGTGCTCTTTGGTATATTTGTAAAATAATTGATTTTTTGCATTATTATATCCATAAATACTTAATTTTTTTGTAACTTTCATGACGTGAAAAGGTCTCCCATCGGCCTTGTTACCTCTCTTCCATAATTTTCGGATCATGATAAGCCGCTGCCCTTGCCTCATCGCTTCAAGGTCCAAGATTATATGGGAATCGGTCGATATGACTATGAAAGACATGTTCTGTAACAAGTTTCTAAAGTTATCTAGCATGTCGTTGAAAATTTTGCAGTAGTTTCTTGACTTGTAATTTCTAAGAAAGTTTTTGATAAATTCAAGCACACTGTTCCAAATCATTCATTGAATTAAGGAAATTGAAATCAGTATTTAATATTTTTATTCCTCGATCAGCAAAAACTCCAGCTTTTATCCTATCTTATCATTTTTCTGGAATTTTTCTCATTATTATAAGAAACAAATTTTTGATGAATAAATTGTGACGGTCAGAATGGAAAATAAAAATCTTAGTTTTATTAGATAAAAGGTACATAAAAGTATGCATTAATGTATGAATATACATACGTTTGTATTTGTACGAAATGTATGGTCACCAATACTACTGACTTATTCTATTCTATACAAGGACTTTTGTTTTTAATATTTACAGGTTCTTATCATTGAAAATTAATTAACGACCTAAGAAATACTAAGTAGATGGTTGTAGTAGGATCATATGATGACCGTGTTACTGGCAATATTTTTATAGACATTGCTAGCATTATAAAGTCCATTAAAAATTTTTTTAAATTAGTTTTCAACACGGGTTTGTCATTGGAATTCTACTACTGATTTGTGTATTAGTGGCTAGATTATTTCAATGTAATTAAGTATTAAAAGTCTCCTATTCCATCAGTTGATATAAACAATCATAAAGACAAAACGCAAACCCTCCACTCATAATATATGGATTAGTTACAAACGAAGAGAAAAATATGAGACTTAGAAATAACTGTCTCTATGTTTCCCTGAGGGTATAATTGAAAAAAGTATAACTGTATGAAAGTATATTTAAATAAAGAGAACAACAAATTATGTTTTCAAAATCTAAAAATTTTCAAAACTTTGTATAAACTGTATGCTTTTAAATTTTGCGTAAGAAATTTCAAGTCTTGTTATTCTGTTTAATATTGAATAGCTAATATAAAATAAAGTTCAGAATGATAGACATCTAGGTCTTTCATCAGCCCATGACGAGCTAATCAAATCACTCAAATTTATTTTTCCTTTTTACTTTGTCAAATTTGTTTGAAGAACGATTCAAAATTGCAAACTTATAATCGGACACTTTTAAAACTGACAACATAATCTACTGACTTAAGAAAAACTTTTTCGTTTATTCTCAGGTTTGTCTTGAGTATATACATACTTATCTACATACCTGAGTATGTTCATACTTATGTACATGATGTTCTATTTTTTTACTTCCGAAAATCAAACAATTGTAGTTTGTTCCTACAAATTTTGATTCAATTAATTTAATTTAATACTATAGAATTCAGAAGAAGAACAATTTCTCGTTTGTATGGATTTTTTACTTGCTAATCAAAACATAACAAATCATTTTAGCTTTAATTAAAAGTCATTCGGCTTCTTCGATACAATGAAAAAGACTATACAAGTGACTCCCCAAACCATATCGTTACCTTTAATTCAACAAGCTCTAAATAATTAAATTCTTAAATCCCTAATGCCAAGCAGGATGATTGCAATATTTATAGTGCTAAAAAGATTAACGTCTTACATATGTATGTGTAGTATTGTCGAATTTTACAGAAATCATTCTCATTGGGAGTTGGATGAATACTGAAATCCTAAGTCTATGCCCTTAAGCTATTCTATTAATCGATATGTGTTTGATGCCATAATTTCAATTCTTTTCTTTTTTTGTTTGTTAGAAATGGCTAGATTTTCGAAAGAAAGCAAAAAAATTAATATGAAAAGTGAACGGTAGCAAATACAAGTGAAATTGCGTTCACACACACTAAAGTACATTCGCATGTAACGATGCAAGAAAACACATACATGTGTGGGTACTAGTGATATCAAAAATAAAAATTTTCAGTGCTTCGAAATACGAGTGTAACATTATATATTAGCAATTACCGAATTATAGTGTTCAACTAGAAAATTAGCTGTACTCCGAATTACAAATGAAGCTCCAAAGAAATTGGTATCAACAAATAATAGAACACAAAGTAATAAGTGGATATTTCTTATTATTATGACATTTCAGTAGCTTAGTTTGAGATCATCAAGTACAATTTCTATAATAAACTAGCATGTCTCTAGTTCTGTAGTCAAGATTTGGATCCAGAACATTAGCTTTTTATATGGAATCAATTATATATCTAGCTAAAAGCAAGCAAATTTCTTACTAGATAAGCCCCTGCCGAAAATTACTTATGTAGTCATTTAGTGTAGATTATACCGATGGTTGTCAAATCCTGATTTTGCTTAGGGTTAGACTAAAATCTAACAATAGTTTTCAATAAAAGGGGACAAATTGATAGGAGAGGAGTTCATACGAGTACCAAGTTTATGCACTGAAATTCGCTGCACAAGTCAATAAAAAACTTTATGGATTTTTTAAAGTAAATAAACTGTTGGTTGTTAAAATCAACGTTCGCCCATTCTTATAAATATATATATAATGGAAGGTAAGTATTAACAACAACTTAAAAAAAAAACAACTCAAACAAATTTTTCACATAATTATAAAAATTTTCAAACCAAAAATTATTTGAGCATTGTTTAATTTTCTAGTCAAACTTCATGGTTTTATAAGATTTTTTATAAAAATAAAGTAACTAGCATTTTTGAAAAAGACAACAAAAGTAAAGTTGAAGACTTCTTGGCTATGTAACGTACACTGGCTTTTTCACGTACACTACAGTGATCATCAGCACCCAAATTGCTTAAAACACTCGGCATACAGTTTTTAAGCTGCTGCTTTTAGTCATTCTACTATTTGACTTCTTTATTTATTACATTATGTATTTAATCTATTGATCAACCCTCAATCTCGTTAATGTGTTTCTTTGTTGATTGACATATATTTTATATTTCCTCACCAATACTTGTTTGATTTTCAATTAGTCTTTGTATTTTGCGCTGTTGTATTCGCCGCCATCGATTTTTTTTTCTTGGCTTCTTATAACTATGAAAAGCAATATGTCCTTAGACTTTTTTTTTTAAATTTTATAGAACATTGTTTTTTTTAGTTATTTTCATTAACGAAAATTAAAACTGCAGACACGTGGTGGGATATACATATGTAAAGTATGGCATTTAACTAATGTGATTTGCAATTTTGGTCTTTTTTTGTCACAAGAGTCTCTATTGAAATTATTTTTCCACAATTGGTGAATAAAAGTTCCGTAAAACAGTTAGATATGCCAGAAGTCGAATACGATTACAATTACTCGTAACATCACTGAGGTGTGTAATACAGTTGTACGTATCCCTTAAAATGCATCTGTAACCGCAAGTTTCATTAAAATGTATCGTTGTTTGCACTCGATGTTTTTCTACTATGAAAACATCAATGCAACAGAACATTAACAACACTTTGGCACGTATGTGCAGTATGAAGCAAATGGTTTATGGGAAAGTTTCCGCTTTTTTTTTTTTTGTTATTTGTTGCACTTCAAGGACATTTTTTTCCTTCAGACAGGGGCACACACACGCTCACTTGTATCCACATGCGTTAAGTAAAAACTTCTTACTATTCATGTACAGATTGGCTTTTTCTATATATGCTTCATAGAATGTTTGTTGATTTATCCATTTTCTTTTCCATTGTGTGTGTGCATATGAGTATAATTCTGGTCTATAAGGAAATATAATGGGAACCATAAATAAAAATTTCTTGTACACAATGTACCTATGCAACATCAGCAACAATAGGACCACAATACTTCAAACACTATAGATGATAATGAAGGTTGAGTTGCAATAAAACTAGAAAATGTAACGCAGAAAATTGTAGAAGCAAGAAAGAACTGACGTAAAATTGACATTATCCTCATAATTACTAATGAGTTGGAGTTAAGAAGGAAAATCTGCGATAAGGGCAAGCGTTTAAGTACATTATGCGTATGCGAATACACATTAAGAAATATTCTGATATATTTTTAAGCTGCAGTTGAAGCAACACTTTTTCTCGTTTTTAGTCACAATTAAAGTCTGTGTTTTGGCTCAACTGCAATATTTTGGTTTCTTCTTGAGATGACTGCAACGTCTTGAGATGGTGGAAGCATTGCTGTAATCAGATTTTACACTGTAGAAAATAATGGAAAGGCAATTGTTATTTACCAATTTATTAATAAAATAGTTATTGTAACTGCAATTAGCAGAAGCGAATAGAATACTTATTTCATGCAATATTAAAAAAAAATTGATTAAAAAAATAAATACTCAGTAAATACTCGGTACAAATGCATTTTTCATACCCGAAAAATATCTATTTGCAATCCAACTAAATTTTCCATCCCTGTATTGTATGTACAGTTCTACTGCTATTATAGTCATCTTGTATGTGAAATTTCGCAATGAACTAAATTCACACAAAGTCTTATTATCGTAAGATTCCACAGATTTTGTCAATACGCCTTGGTCATCTGATTGTATACAAGAAAATATATTATTCGTGTTCTTAAAGACAAGCAATAGTTCTGGACTAACAAATAACAAGAAGGCACTTTGTCCTTAATAAAAATATACAAACGTTTTTGTAAATATTTTAATTATATATTTTATTAATTTATTATCAAGTAAAAAGAATGGCATGCTATTCGTTTTCTATTTCAATGCTCACACCCTTTTTCTTGGACAGACGTACTTTGAATTTGACTACGAGCCAAAAAAAAAAAAAGTTAAAAAACACTTGTATTTGATAGAAGCACGAAAAGTAGATAAGTAATATATTAGGGATAATTAAAAAGATAAAATATAAAAAATCGATTTCCTATAAATAATTGTCAAAACAAAAACTACAACAGAGGGTCATCACAACCTTTTTTAATTACTAGTCTAGACTAGCAGACTGGTTACAATTTTAAATGTAATTTAGTTTACGTGTGACAAACTATATTAGGAGAAACAGAACTAAGTTGCTTTTGGAACATTTAAGCAACAAGAGAAATCACAACATAAAAACTTAAACCTAATAACAACATTTATATTCATATTTATGTATTTGGGGTAGATTCTTGTTCCAGGGCTTGTTGCCTGTGAGAATCAATGAATATAATAGGCCACAATTGAAAACATATGTTTTTTAATTTAAAATAACAACCTTTTTCGATGCTTCATAGTCAAATCTTCAAAAACCTGCGCACTTACTCAAATAGCACATTTACAACTTAAGAGAGCTTGTTGGGTACCAAGCTGCAAAGCAATAGTATGGTGATCACGGCCCCTGTAGAAAAGAGACAGCAGTTTTTAAATTTTGTGTTTGTTGATTCGACAAAAGTTTTGGTTACAGGGTTAGAAGCAATTAAGAAATTTGCTTGTTTATACTCGTATTTATTTATCTTAAGATGCTAAGCAATCGTTAGCGTATTATTGTTAAAATTTGATAAATAACAACAACTTGTAGCATTTGACCTTAAGCTTCTTAATGATCATTATTTACATATATTGTTCAAAATCGGGCAGAAAAATAAATTATATATTTAAATATGCATTTCTCTTGTGCCATTGTGCACATAAATATACTCACCTCTTTTCATATCTTTAAGCGTTTTGGCCATACTCAAGTAGTTTTGTTTTACCTAAAACATAATAAATATTGACTACTCCGTTTTCATGAGCGAGCATTAATTTAACTTTCATTATTTGCAACTTTGTGGCCAAGCAATTGGTAAGTCAATAAGGTATTTTGTATGTTTTAGAGACCCAAGGACAATAACGAGAAAAGAGATAAATTAAGGAGAGGTAGAAACCCTTAACCTTATTAAGGCTTTTCATTCCACAAATAATAAAATTAGAAATTAAAAGGAGTATCTAGTCTTTGCTCAAGTAGTTGTAAATTAATTCATTCTATTCTTTTCTATCGCAATTAATTGGTGCAACTAGGTCATTAAAGTTTCTATCAGATACCCGGTTATAGAATAGCAGTTCAGGGTTCAATTTTGGTTACTGCCCTTTTGATAAAAATTATATTGGTTTTCTTTAAAATACACTTAATTTGATAATATCGATATTTTAGCTGCCTGAAAACTCTCCTTCATACAGAGAGAAATTATAAACGATCCATGTGATTGCTGTAATTTGCTGGAAGTTATTTGAATATAGTATGGGGGTTTCCCTATTAAGGAACAACGACTCCAGTAAGATCGAAAAATAATATGAAAAAAATTATACGGGCATCATGGAACTGAATTGTAATTGTTATATGACAATCTTAAAATGTGGGTGCCACGAAAATTGGATTTGGGTTTGTGGTTGTGAATGGTGTCCTTGCAAATCGTCCCACCTTACTGTACACTACAGTCAGTCACTATAAATATATAGTCAGAGAGAAAAGTTAATCTGAGGATTACATTTAGTCAGAACTCTTATATATTCGTTTTTTTTTAATTTCTCTAGGCACATATATATTTTTCTTTTTTGCAAAAATAATATTTGGGCACGTCTGCTCAGCCCTTAGTTTGTCAAAAAAGAAAAAAAGAATATATGACAGTATCATATTGAAAAAGTGAGAAAGGAAGGAATACAATTTCATGCAATATGTCAACGTAAAATCAGATATTTTTATTTTCATTTTTATAATATGTATCTTTATATACATTTATATTTTACATTAAAATATATGTGTACAATATTTTGGCACCTTAACAGCAAATGATAGACAGCTTGAACGTCTGCTAAAGGAAAAAAAAGAAAAATATTTAATGCTCTTTCCTTCAGAACAAGAAAAGGAGATCTAAAATGATTGCAGGTGTTTGTCTGCAAGCTAATTTGATTTAATGTTTTCTGCTTTCTTAATTATTTTTTATAAATAGATTTTTTTCCTTTATGCCTCACAAACATGAACTTTATTGATTAGCTGCTGAATTTGTATATACAGATAGAAAAATAAAAGCTGGATATTGCATATTTAGAAAACAGATTGTATAGAAAACAGATTTTGCATATTTAGAAAACAGACTGATAAGTTTTAATTATACTTGGCGGTTGGTCCAAATGAATGAAAAAGCTACAAGGCTACAATGGGAACTACCAAATACGAGCATTTGAGTACATATTCCTTTAAGTGTGAGTGTTTGTGTTCCTTATCTATACAAAGTTTTGCAATAATTCTGTGAGAAAAATGTTTCGATTTTCGCATGTACTTTTACACGTTAAAAACGATGGTGGAAAGATAAAAGCCAAGTAGACCACAAGAAGCGAAATGAAGAGAATTTCAATTCATGCTTTTGCTGCTTGGATTATTTTCTGTGTGTACTTGTAGTCAGCCAGCTATTGGTTTGCTTTCGTTGGTAATTAAATTAAAAAGCAATTACTTTGATTATCTTCTTCTTGTTTAAATTATTTTTTTGCGATTTCGACTCATATCCTTCTACTGCTGTATCTGTATAAAAGAAAAATTCAAATAAATACGTAATAGGAGTAGAAAAAAATAGAGTTTGTTTGAATACGATAAATCAGTTCCCTCAAATTAATACTTTTCCGTTTCTTAAAATATTATTAGAACAAAAAAAATAAAGCGAACATTTACTCACGTAAAAATAAGTATTAAGAGTGCTTTCGCTGTTGCCACAATCATTACGTGTCAAACAAGGAAAATTTCTAAGCAAGGAATCAGCCGAGGTGCGCTCCAAGAACTATAGAGAATAATGCTGGTGCCAAAAAACCTAAAGCTGCTTCATTTTTGTAGCAGCCGACCTCTTAAGGCATGCCACAATACCAAAAGATCTTCATAAGAACTTGGTAGCCTATTAGAAGTTTTCACATATTTTAAACTACAACATTCAACGTTCATTTATTGGGAAATACTTTGCGACATATTTCTAATAACTTATTTTTAAAGAACTACGTTGATTTGATTTTATTAAAATAAACTTATTTTTAAGGAACTACGTTGATTTTATTATATTATTTATGATTATTATTATTTTATTATTATTTATTTTATTATTATTTATTTTATTTATGATTATTATTATATTAACCTCAAAAAAGTGAGAAAAAAGAAGAGAAATCACGAAAACTAACTCGAGGAACATCTTTAAATTTTAGGGAAAAGTATTGAGATCAAGCTAGGTATGTGATTGGCAAGAAATGGTTTGTTCTTAAAACATTAATCTCAATATTTCGCATGACAAATATTTCGCATAATCTAAAAAAAATGGTTTGAAGATTCCCTGAAGCCTAAGCTATTCTAATTTTTTTTTTTCATTAAGGAAATAAAATTAATCTTATTTCTCTCGAAGTCTGCAATAAGAAGAAGTTTTCTGTACCTTTTTCTGTTTCTTCTCTGGGCTGTTAATTATTTTAAATCACTTGCATCATATGTTAAAAAAAAAAATTTGTTCTAATGGCGCATATCTTCTGGCCGTGAAGGCTTCGTTTTCCATCAACTGGCTGAGTTGCATGTTGGAATGTTGTGTCACAGGAGCTGTATGTTTAATGCTGTAAAACGGAAGACTACGGTCTTGACATTTTGTTCTCTATGTATGTCCTCATCTCTAATAGACCACTCCACATTGCCAATAGTTCACATTATTTTTGACTCGATTCGTTAAATAATTGTTATGTTCACATTTTACTGCAATATTTAATTTTATTGAATTATTATTATTTTTATTTTATAGGTGGACAGCCGGCTGTTTCTGGGTAGCAAACACCCTTCATCAGTAGCCTACGAATTTTGGACGTGTCAGATCTACCAATTTTTGGCACAGCCACTTTAGCCACTCGGCAACCAAAGCTCACGTAATTGTATTTTCTATTTTTATACTTAAGCAACATTAAGCAAAGCAATGATTTTTTTCGTTTTTCTATTTTAAAGAACAGAAGGAATCTGTTTCTTGGGTTTCCTAAAAAACTCAAAATCTTGTGACTGATAATATTTTTATAAAATATTCTAAGTCAAAGTGTGTAATAATATAAGAACCCGGTTCTCTTTAAACATAATATTAGTTTGGAAATCATTTACAAATTCCAGGTAGAATTTACTATCCTATTCTTCTAATACTAATAGCATGAGGCACGAAATTGGTGTTGAATTAATAGAACTTTGTATATGCATTAACTGAGTCTTGACGTTAAATTTGTGTTAGAATTTACACTACTGATGATATTCAGTATAATATTAATGTCGCCACTGCCAATATCGAAATGTTTTTTCTGCAAGAATACCAAGAGAAATATTGCTACACTTTCCCTTGTAATAACTGTTTTTGAAAAACTATTTTTTTTAATATCTAAAATAATCTTTGTCTCGCTTTTTGGCTTAGTTTTCATTCATTTTGCTTTTTAATGAATTTGTTTTTGCTCATTATCTGTTGGAAAGTTATTTTAAACTTGATAATTAATCCTTTTCAAATTCTCTCCTGCAACAACTCAACTGAGGTTTTTGTTCATTTTGTGCTAACATGCTCAACAAAGATATATTGAAACACACCAGGTGCATGAACAAATAAATGCCAGCACTACCGTTGTGGTCAATACAACATATAAATACTTAATTTAAAATTGATTAAAAATTACAATCACAGAATTACATTATGTATCCACTTTGCGGGACCATGATCATTTATTTAGTGCTTCTTTGACAATACGAAGTGATTGATTAAACTGTAAGTGTGTATTTGTCCAACCATAGAAAAGCAAATAAAGTAACACATTTAGAGAAAAGAAAAAAAAAATCATGTTGCATACAAAAACATACACTTAAATATCAATCAATCGAAGATGGTGCTTGCTGTTGTCTGAATCTCAAATGTTTCAATATCAATTGAAAATCAATTTATTTTCACTTGTTCAGTAAATGTGTAGAATCACATTTACATTCAGAAAACATACATACTAATGTAGCATATTCATGTTAAAATACATGCATAAGCAAGTGAATGTGTGTATTCACATGCAGCACATCGAAAGATTCTCTTCTGTGTCTGCATTCATATCGGTTTATGTGTGAATGTGTTTTAATGTTTGTCTTTTGTGTGTTTACTTTTATTGTTAACTCAGCTCTGCAATTACCTAAAAAGCCAACAAAGTAAGGTTTTATTTTTATCGATTATATGTTTATACATGTATATGTATAAAAAATATGATTCTGTACAAATATACGTATTGATAAATATTCATAAAGCAGTTGATTTTGTGTTTGTCTTGCACACATTCTGTATTGCGTGTGAGGATGTTCGCTTCTGTTAGATAACGTGACCCCAATACAAAATAATAATACATTTGTTTGCAACACCATCAATATTTAACCTGATAATACTGTTTTCACAACCAACTAATCCCGAACAAGAACATACATATGCGTACGCTGGCTACAGTGGTCAGATTTTGTTGAACTGAGTAATTTAGTCGGACATTAGACATTTTTATATAGAAATTTTACAAGAGTCTTATATTGAATCTGCGCTTTATATTAAACTTTTCACAATAGTTCAAAAACCAGTAGATAAATTAATAAAATACGTAATATATTAATAAAACTTTCTTAAAAATGAATCTAATTACTTATATGCTATAACAGGTATGTTAACGCTAACACCAAAATTAATGATTTTATTTTATAAGTCTGGCATCGCCAAATTATAATTTTCTGATTGTACTAATTTTCCAAATAACGAAAGTATTTAAGGTCAGCTCAAGAACATGCGCCTTTTTGCAGCCATCTTTATTCTTTACTCAGAAATCATACGAGCTGGTTGCGCGTAGCGTCGAGTAATTTGTAACTCAATAAACTTTGTAATTTTATGAATTTTATCCTAGTGATTTCCATACCAAAAAGTATGTATCACAATTTATTAATTATTTGTTAAGAATTATATTCTCTTACATTGTTTGAATTTAATGTAGGAATTTTAATATAAATACACTTTGCTACTTGGATTGTGTGTTTTATTCAAAATCCCATGGGAGTCGCTGGGACTTGCAGCTGGTTTGCTTTATTTACAAGGTAATTGAAACTCATTACGTTAGGTCTAAAAATAGGCCTTATTAATTGTTTTCTGTCTTTTTTAGCCGTCTATATATTCGTACAATTTCGTTGCGTTCATGGGAATAATAGAATATATAGTCAAGCTTCAAACATTTTTTTATGTTTCCTTGAGTCTACTGATCAGTTGAGAAGCATCAATGATATGTCGGTGGCATATAGACGGCTGAAAAAGAAAAGACAGCAAACAATCAATAAATACTACTAATTAGACATAAAGCAATTAATTATTTCTATTTATATATTTGACCTCGGAACAAAGTGCACTAACTTGTATGGAACAGAAGACAAGTAAATCGAGATGACAAGTTACATTGCTTAACTTGGCATTTTAGAAGAAAACTTCAAACACGATCTCGCACATTTAACATTATAAAAAATAATGTCATTACGAATTGAGCTGTGCTCAGACACCATATTAAACAATTAAGCCCGTGAGCAAAGTTGCATTAAATATAACTTTCCGGTGAATGTTAGAGCTATGATCTCATGAAAGTTAAATTTGTTTTGACTAAAAATTCTACCATTCTAAATGCTTCATAAAAACTTAATAAACATAAAATATATTACAATATTACAAGATTCTTAAGCTTTCATAGGTGTATTCGAAATAGATGTTGCTACTGTAAGTTTTCGCTTATACAGTCGAAGTCTTGAAATATTCATGATTTTCCTTTAACTTTTGCTTACTTTTGCTTACTGATGATGTTAAAAGTCACCGTGTATACAAAAATGGATAGATTTAGCAATCAAAATTGTGGAACCGATTTTAATTTAAGTTAAAATTTTTCATATTACAGTTTGGAGAAAAAAAATCTATCAGGGGTTAATCTATATATATAAAATTAAGTGGCAAAACTTCCTGTTCGCATACTCCTCCTAGACGGCTTGCCCGATTTCAATGAAATTTTCAGGGGTGATTGGGGTCTGTATGGAGGGTGGATATAAGAAATTTAATGTGTGTATCATTGCACGTTTTGCAACAACAAAAAATTAAATTTGAATGCAGAACAACGCTTGCCGGGTCAGCTAGTCATGGCATAAAATCGTGTGCCCTTTCAGAATAATCAATCCCAAGGTGCCAGGACAGCAGTCAAGTGAATGATTGATTTGCAATAGTTTTTGCTCTCTAAAGTTTTTTTCAAACGTACTGACTTCGCTTCACGTAACAAAATTTAAATTATGTGGTTCGGAAAACCTTTTTTCGTATACTACAGTAAACAAATTTTTTTCTATAAATCTGAAAAAAAAAATCATTTTGTTCCATTAGTTTTCTAAAGTTTTTAATTAAACTAACATTTTGCCACACATGTTCTAGTATAAGAAAACATTTTGAAAGGTAACTAATACTTAAGACAGTGACTTAACAGGCATTATTTTAACTGACAATTTAATAATTTCAAAAAAGGTGCACCAATGCAGGGTATAAAAAGTTGTTAAGCTATTCATTCGTTAAGACAACAAGCATTTTAAATAAAAATATCATTAACAAACAACAAATTTATTGAAAAAGAAAATAAGCGTAGCACATGTACGTATGTAAATGTATTGATCTCTTCCTTTTTTGAAATCGATAAAACTAATAAGTCCATATCCAAAAGCAAAACAGCAATATAAAAAATGTTTATGCCAACACATACATATATGCATTTTACCATTTTCTAATTCCCATTATATCAGAAAATACAAACAAAATAAAATGTACATGTGATTTGGTTTGGTGACATAAGTAGCAACTTGATGAGCGTATCGGCCCAGATCTACTAAAATATTTCAAAGAAAACTTGTTTTAATCACAATAGAATATTTGTTAAGAAAAATATTTTATTTTTTATTTTTAAATTTTATTTGGTCACTGTCAAACGACATTTTCATTTTCGCTGGATTTTACTTTAACTTTTAATACCATATTTCTTTATTCTTAATACACAATAAATACACAATACAATGTGCATACGTATCCTGCAGACAAAATGGAAAATATACAAGTAGACATATTTATGATTATTTTTAAATTGAACTGATTTGAGATGTGCCTTTTCTCATATACTGAACTATCGACTTCGATAGGTTTTTCTGTCCAGCGAGGTCTGCTAATTCGATTTATATGCAACTACTACTAAATATTGCTTATCTTCTTTTTTGTTCTGTTATTATGAAAAATATTTTTTCTCTATTTCCAGGTCTTAAAAGAATGTTTGAAATTTTCCTCCTCTCTCTTTATTTTCTTAGTCACAGCTGAGTGTGACAAAAATCGAGAGTAATTGAAATTATGAACTTTAAAACAGTTCGAAATTATCCGTAATTTATTTGTAAGTTAAAATAATTCCAATACAATGTAAACCTGTGTTACAATGTTGGACGAAAAGTTGTTTGGAGACAACATCAGATCAACCGTACGGTAAGGTAGCCTCATTTGCTGAACCCTTAATCAGCTGTCCTCTCAAAACTGTCAAGAGAGTACAGAACTAAAAGGCAGCCGACGCAAGATAGCAAATCTTCATATGGTCTGTTCATCTTTTTTCTATAAATGCTGTAAAGTTTGTAGTAATGGTGCCCACTGGACAGTCTTGAGAAGGACAAAAACAAAATGCATGTTATTTTTCTTGAAGTTGCTCTTATTGTAGGGAACAGGTTATCTTTTTAGTTGTATCATGGGTATCCCTGTATGTCAATATGCTGAGCTAAATTATTGCTACATCTAGCATTTTTTGACTAGTAAGAAATAATTACTCTTACCAAAGTCTGATTAATGGTAGTAATATGACTATTCGAAAATAGTATAATCGGTTACAAATTTAGCTACAGGGTCCCAATACAGTGCGCTGTGAATAGATGCTAAATACGATCCCATATGCAAAGGTACCTGTGCATACACGTGGGTGTGCATGCATTTGTATTAGTTGGTGTTAGCATGTGGGCACGTATGTGTGCTGTATAAACTAACTTATTAAGTATAAAGGTGTTCAAGTGTGTGCATAGTATTGCCGTAGCAACTAACAAAACAGCATACAGTGTTTAAATAAGTTTTCATTTGTTAGTTTAGTTGCATACATTCAGAAGACCGTCAATACGTAGTATATTTGTATAATGGTCATTGGAGACTCGTAAGTAGTATGATATTCTTACACAATCGCAATATCCAGCATGCTGATTGACATTAGTTACATATACAATTTCATTAAAGTAAATACGCATAATAATGGTACAATTTTCTGGATGACTTTGTTATATATACATATTATATAAATACTTATGGTGTACAAACTAACGTGGGTTTAAACATGTTCTTAGATGTATTTTTTAAGATTTAATTTTTTTTATATTTTTGTTACAACAAACAACATACAAAACAAAGTTCTGGGTGTGTTCACTTTCATTTTCAATTTTACTTTCCACTATATACTGACATTAGTTGTGCTCAGTATTTTTCTTTGAATCTTAAGCAGATAATTTTTTTAATATTGGTATTTTCTTGAGCAAAAGTTTTTCTGTTATGTATGTTTTATATGTTTATCCGAATATTTTTGCTGATACTTAATTCTACTTTGGATAGCTCCTTCAGATAACTCATCTTCCCATAACTAGATATTCTAAGATTTTATTTACTTTAAGTAATGTGTGTACAATCAATATTTTGTATATAATTAGCGATCCGATTCTTAAGATTAAAAACGGAATTCTGATAGGCAGTACATTACAACATAACTAATCAAGTGGGAAAGCTCTTGGCATAACATTTAAAATTTTTCCTTTGACTTAAAGTTCCGCCAAGCAGTTAGTCGCATATATTAATGTACAAGGATGTAGTCGTATGCCATGTAAGATTATGTTTATGTTTATTATTTATGAATTTTAATTTTTGTATGATTTGCAATTGTTAATAATTTTATCAGGCGTTTTAGTTCGATTTTTGCTTTCTCCATATTGAGAAAGATTAGTTTGTGGTAAACTGAAAGTGACCAACATCAAGGAAAGAAACGTAAATTTTAATGCTTATTGGCAAGACTTCAACAACTAAATTGTTTCGAAACCAGACCATGACTAATTATATACCGTTTTTTAAGCAGGAGCTCTGTTATTATTTTATTATGTATTTTCATAAAACATTGTACATTTATTAAACTTTTTGACAGATATTAATCCAAAGCGTTACATTCTGGTACTGCCCTATGGGATGTCTGTCCTAAGATCAAAATCGTAAGCTAATAGTTTATAATTTGCAACCACACCATTTTAATTTGTTTGAAACAACAAAAAACATTTTGCTCTCAAATCATTTATTTTACAGCTCTGATAGATGTTTGCTCCATCTAAACATGAATAAATCTTAGCAATTTAGTTTGCAATAAAAGAGTGTTTAAAAAAATATGAAAATGAAAACATAAATATGAAGGTACATTCACACAAGTAAAAAGTTTTGAGTAGCAGACTTCTTTATTTGTATTTTCATTTATTTTTCATATATCTGAAACAGCAAAAACTTAAATGAACAGAAGAAAATACAAAACCTGAGAAATTTGTGTTTTTCTATAGCATTCAATTCTAATCTTTAATCTGACAGCTCTAAAGGAACACAGTAAAAAAAAAACTCGGGAACTAATTCATGCTTTTTAATTTTCTGCAAATGTTAGCTTCAAGAGTATGCTACATCAGGTATCATTTTATGGCTCAGGTTTTTCAAAGTCAAATTTTGAACTTTTTTGACTAATAAATCAATGTTAAAGTGTTAAGCAAAGAAGAACATATTTCTTTTGATTTAGTATTTTGATACTACATCAACTTGAACTTCTAGCAACTATTTAATTTTTTTCGACCAATTTGAGTAAATTTTTATATTATACAAAATAATTACCCTTTTGAACACTGCTGCTGTTTGGCACGTTTTAGCTTTATCAGAAATCATTTTTAATCCAGTTTCAAATTATATAAATTTTGTGTGGACTTAAGTGGTGTCTAATCCTGCTGGACTTTCTTAAACTGGAAGAGTTTTTCCAGCTAAAATATATTCAAAGGTGGTCTGAAGAAAATCAAACAAAAGCTCATTCGGGAAAAAATCACAAATATTCGCGATAAAATTCTAAAGTTCAAAAAACGAGTGTGCATGATTTTTGAGAAAGTTAAGCAGTTCTAAAAAGCATAAAAGTGTGAAAAAGTGCTGAGATATGTGCAATCTTTGCAAATTTTCAAAACTAATTAAAACAAGTATAAGAAGTACAAGCAAGTGCTCAACAGAATTTGCTTTAGATCTCAGTAAACGTTAGACGTTCTCAACATAATTTACACTTCTTTTTAAAACTTGAAAATTTTTTTTCAACTTTTAGGGACACTACCTTATCGCCACTAGTGCTTCAAGCAAGATCGATTCGCTCTTCGCACCACATTAAGCCAACCCAGTGTGACTGGCATCACTCTCCTCTTAACGGTTATTATTAAGATAAAATTGAGTGGAAATTGGTAAAATGTTCGAGGTATTTTAAGTCCTGGTGTAGAGGTCAGTTCGATAGCACAGTTTCTCTTGCAACTATATGATTTACAGATGGCAAGAAGGGATTTCAGAATGAAAATAAGACCCAGTTTTGCATACAATATTTTGTTTGACCTAAATATTCGAATTGCGGGTAAACTCCGTTTTAAAGAACCTCGTGCGGACATTGATGTGCAAGTGGCGTCGCTGTATGTAAACTTAAGGCTGGCTGATGCAAAATTTTGTATCCATGGCGATGTTTTTTTAATCCTATGCGCTGATATTTATCCATGTCTCATTAAATCAAGTGTTCAGCCAGAATCTGTTGGTTCCCCTATGGCACAATAAAACATTTTACTATGGGTTATTATTGGAAAACCCAGTACGTAGGGGTTTTTTTGTCTTCATTCTTTTTTTAAGTGTTATTCACCAAAATAAGTATGTACTCGTATGAACTATAATTTTTAGTTAAATGAATTATAATTAAAAATAAACTTTTCTTGTCTTAAGTATAAACTGTCAAAATCGAACTCTTGTAAATAATGTTCGCAAACTAAACGAATTATCGTAGATTCTTGTAAATGTTAAAACAAATCTTTAAAATAAATTTTGGATTTGCATGACAGCAAGTTGGTCGGAATGTTCAAGTGCAAGCAGACATATTTTATTCATTGGCACTGTGCTTAGACTTCCAGTCTCTACCTTTACCGATTACATATTTTTGTAGTTTTAAGAATTGGTTTGCCCACTTATACTCAGCAAGAAGCAAGTCAGTTGTGTATGAACTCTAAGAGCTTAAAGAAAAAGAAACTCATTTTCCGTAAGTTTAAAAATAAATTAAAATATAAAAAATAAGTCTGAGCCCCCGTCGATAATAGTAATGAATACCGATCGAACTGACTGATTAAATATTGTTGCTTACCCCTAAATTTTGCTGTTGTGTCCTTTAAAACTAAACAGTTGCTTTTATTTATAAAAAGTCATCTCAACTCTGTTTTAATTTTGCAATATTTTCCAGATTTGAGCGGCTTGCGCCCTGTAGAGATTTTTGCAAATTTCTTACTTTTTGTAAACTAGTTTTTTTAGTATAAATTTAAATTTTGCGAATTCTAGAGGTTTCTATTCCGTTTTGTCTAACTGATTTACTTTTTATAAACTACTTTAAATATATTTTGATATTTGGAATACTTTTGACTTTTGAATTTTTTTTACAATTTCATCATCATTCTTAAAAAAAAGTAATACCTAATTTAAAATGTACGACAAACGAAATACAACTCCCTGTTTGCAAAGTGTAATTTCAGTACGCCTTAAACGACACGATATGAGGTTGTGGGAAAACCAAAAAAGTTTTATGTATTACTTTATTTTCAATTTCATCAATCATTCGTTTTCGTTCCGTTATTTTTAAAACAAATGTTTATACGACTCCTCAAATTACTATATTCAGCATATTGTATTAACACAAAAATCGTATAAGCATTGATTTTAACTTCGTAGACGAATTATATGATTTACAATTGTTTATGACTTTATTAGGCTTGAGTTAAATTTTTTACTTCCTCAATATCGGAAAGAATTTTGTTTCAAATATGGCCAGTCAGTAATGTAGAGCTCAGCTTATAGCATGGCTATGCGCTGTTGCCTAAAAACATTTTACAATTAGCCATGGGCTGAGTCCGAAGCAATTGGGGTGTTAAAAAGCAACGTGGGGATCGTGAAACAGCCATGGTTTGTACTCCACAAAGTAAGTCTTCAACTTTACTCTTCTTGTCTTCTTTAAAAATTTATATCACTCCAGGTTTGTCATATAACAATCTTTCTCAATTTTGAAATTGAACTTGAGCTTTATAAAATTATAGCCAATACCAAATCTTATGTTAACTCATATGTTTATATTTCATATAATATAAAAAAAAATTTGGTAACCGCTCAGCATTTAATATATGGTAACGTAATAGTTTATTTCTATCTTAAGTTTACTTACTTCTATCTTAAGTAAACGAAGATTTCTCATTGAAAAAGTCTGAAGTGCCTGTCTGATGCTGAACGAAATACGATTTTTTTATCGTAGAGTGCTGTTAAAATAATACAAAGCATGAAATTTCAAAGTTTAATTTTCTTTCACTTCGCATTGAAATTCTGTTTTTATGGCTTTTTCTCGTATACACATACCACCAATAATATCTATATAACTCGCAACAACATGTTATTTTTTTAATTTTTATTTGTTGTTGCCTCTGAGTCTGCTGTTGATTTTCTTTTGTGTTATAGTAAAAACGTAATTTGTTTTTCTTGATTTCAAAATAATTTAAATTTTTTTATTTCTTTCTGTTCTTGTTTCTCATACCAATAATTTCACAGCGAGCTGAGTTTTAACAAGATTACCACCAACGATGTTCGGAATTGTATTGTATTGGTGTGAAATGGCACGCGGTGATATGAAATTTATCTTATAAGAAAAATCATGTTTTGTTCGGTGTGTGTGTGTGTTGTATAATTCCATTTTACTCTTTAATGTTTCATATATTGATCTCAGCAAATATTGGCAAAATATATTTTAATTATATTTAAGTAGGTTAATAGCATTAAATTTATTTTAATGTGTGTTCAATTTGTTTTCTTTCCGAAAACTGAATTCTCTTGCTGAGTTTTACATGAAAATCAAGAGTAGTCTGCAATAGAGATGAATGTACGCACAAGTATTCGATTGAAGAAAACTTTACTTTACTAACCAAAATTGTAAATTTTTTTGATTCCTAATGAAAACCATTAGTGTAAGAATTTGATTAATAGAATTATATAATATTTTGTAACAGACTCAACAAACAATATAAATTTTCTAATAAACATAAGTTTGAATTCCCTTTGCTTGTATCCAAACTACCCTGAAAAGGTATTTAAGAAGATTTGAACTTATAAACTTGGAACGTAATCGATTTTCAAAGTTGAAAAAATAAGCAAATCTGTTTTAATTTACATTTTATAAAAAAGAAACGGGTGCTAAGGTCGAAAAGTGTGTTTATTTTAAAAGAAAATTTTATAAATATTTGTTCGCTTATATATTCTTTTAGTTATAACAATCTTTTTAATTTTTAATTATTCATTATGCTTAATTCTTATTTTCGCAGAACGTAGTAAGATTTTGTTGTAGTAAAATTGTGTCTATCAACAAAGAAGTCAGCCAGAGTAAAGTTGAAGACTAGTTGGTTGGGCAAAAGACCATGGCTGCTACATGCCCACCCCTATGATCACCTGATTTTTTTTTCCAATAGCACAATTAGTTGTACAGTATTTTTTTCAGTTGTATTGCTTAACTGTTCAATAGGTTGAAAAAAAGATCTTCAATAATGAAAGGTGTAGGTAGTCAAATCGCTAGTAATATAAACGAACGTGAATATAGTTATTATCTGAATTGGTTGCAGCCAAGCACTGTTAATCAGGTGATACGCCTTTACTTTTATTTTTCTTGTATTCTCTAAAATTTTTCATCACTACAGTTCTTCCATAAAACTGTGTTCTTGATATTCAAAGAAAACATTTTATATGTTTTGTATTCGAAAACTAGTTTTGCGGAATGCAATAATTTTAACAAACCTGTGTATCTATGCATAGCTTCGTATATATATTTTTTACTCTTGTGAACAAGACAGCTGTAAAGTATAAGTGAACAAGCCATGGAGCGGTACACTTTCCAAGAATGCTTGATAATCGATCGTATCTATGACCAAGAACACGATTTTTTTTACTAAAATCATAATGAGGAATGAGGTTCATATCCACTTCAGCGAGTACGTGGACAAGCAAAACTATTGCTTCTTACTCAACGAAAATATACGAGTGATGTACGGTAAGCCATTGCACCTGCTCAAAGTGACTGCTTTTCACGCTGGAGGAGTCATCGGACCATTTTTTTCGAAAGTGTCGCTAGTCAAACGACAACGCGTTATTAGGCCATGTTAACCCAGATTTTTCTGCCTTAATTGGGTGAATTAGATCTGGAAGACTGTTGTTTTAAACTGGATAAAGCAACGACGCACACTGCGCGAGCTAAGGCCAATATTCTGAAAGACTTCAATTGACCCACCTGTTATTATATACAAAACATTTTCTCCTATGGTTACTAAAATACATCCAAAATTAAGCTTTGTGTTATACAAATAGCTGGTTGGCCAGAAGCGGGCTTTATATTTTTCAAATATGCTTATAATAAATATTAAATAAGCAATCGTTATAGCACAATTTCTTTGCAAATAATCTTATCTAACCTGCCTGAGTAAATTTTCGAAAAAATAAAAGTTTAAAGCTACTTTCTGTTTTTGTGAAGAAAAAAAAAATTACATTATTAACATTGCCTTATTGTAAAAAATGCAACTAGGATTGTTAATTTACGCAATAGTTTCTTTTATTTGACTACGAACCTCTTGCAAAATACATATGTATATACTGCACTTGGTGACTTCTGTGGCTAAAAAACTTCCTATAGTAATGTAAACTATATTATTAAGAAAACACAAGTAAAATATTGCTTTACATAGTATTCCATCAGGGTTTAATATTTGTATGTAAACAAAATTTCAAATTTGTTTCTAATACGCTGCAAACTAATTCTCTTTGTATTCCACACTTTTGCTTATACCAACAAACAAAATAATTTGCATAAAAAATTCAGTCAGTCTTACGGTCATTACAAACCAAAAATTTATGTTCAAGTAACTTCACCAACTAGTGTTAATTATGGGAATGAATTAACATAGTTTTAGTAGAACTTATTCATCAAATTAATTTATACAAAAATCATTTATTCGTACAGCGTAAAAGTCAAATAATCGGATGCTCTGGTACGTATCGACAATTGTTTACTTATTCAAAATGTTGCTCATACGCGACGGCTGACAATGAACAAGTGAATAATGCATACTTTTTTTATTGCTCCCATATTGTAGTGGACATTGTAGGGAATAAAATAAAAAAATTAATACTTTAAATCTCAGTGGAAATTTGCAAAACCATAATTTGTAAGATATTTAATTTTACCTTAAAACATATGTATAATAAATAAAAACATTTTTTTAATAATAAAATATAACTTACTTAATGATTAAATATAACAGTAAATTATTAACGTTGATGAATGACTTCAACCTCTATTGTAATTAAATGTGTATACTAGCTTATACTATTATTTTTACTGACAAGTGTATAAAAAATTTTGTTGAGAAAAAAAAAACAATTGCATGATGTTGTCTAAAATATAAATGGTACTCAAATAGTGTAATACAAAAGGAACAGCTGTTACTTCAGATCAACAAATATCAGCTTAATTATTATTATTTGTTTTTAGAAATTTAAATAAAAAATCAACAAACAGAAGAAGTTTGTTAGAATTAATTTAATTGATTTTCAATTAAAAGCTCATCAAATAGATTATAGACAGTCAGTTACGAAGAGGTTATCTAAGAAGATGGCTGAGCACTCTTGCCTAAAAAAGTAAGCAATCAGTGATCACCTTTATTTAAAGCAACTTGATTGCAGGTGTTCCTTGTAATGGACCTGAAATATTAATGCTACGTTACCCAATCAATAAGTCTTTTACGTTTTGGTATTTATGTTGATCAGGACTATTTAACCACAAAATAAATCCTTGTCAACTTTAAGAAAAAATAATCAAACTGAGATTAGGTTTTTAGCAGTTGCTTAAACTTTAGTACTGTACTAAAATAAGGAAAAGAAAAATAATTAGCTAGAAACACTTTTCATCGGAGAATTTTGCACGTTCTAAATTCTTCATTTTTAGCACAAGTGCTTCTCATATATAATAAAAAATAAGACAAAAGGAATTTAAAACCACTTAACATAATTGGGCTAACATGATAATGAAAAAACAGTTTCTCCAGCACATTTCATATACTAGAAGTAATAAAATATTTTTTACAAATACGTTAGTAACTCTCACATCATAAATCAATTTGCAATATTACCATTTGCATTCACAAATGCAAAAAAATTTGCCATACGCATTTTCTAATAAATTTTTCATTGTGCTTGCTTATCTTGCTTGTTAGCTAATGCATGTTTTCATGTAAAATTCTTAGCCAACATTTGACAAATGTCAAACACCACTGCAAATTTCAACCCGCACTATTTTATCATGGTTTGTTGCATGAACACGAAACTCAATTTGCAGTAGTTCATGTTTTGCTATCAAAACTGTTTCAGTGAAATAAACAAAATAAAACAGTGCAAGTGAGAAAACAAGCAAAGAATTGCAAAATTTTCATTTATACAAATGCAACTAATAAAAAAAAAAGAATATATTGGGTCAAACCAAAAACTCCCACACGAACTATACCCTCTATTTTACCCTGAAGTGCTGGATCTTTGTACAGTGGAAGTTAAACTGAGTACGAAGATGATATTAATAAAAAAATTTTGCCGGTTCGAAGTTATATGTTAGGTTTAGTGTGCTATCTGAATTTTGACAAATATTAGCACAAGCATTTTTGCTACAAAAAGATCGTTTGCAAACGAAAGTTTTTATTTAAATTTGACTAGATCTGTCAAAAGTACATTTTTGGGGAGTGTTATTACAAATTGCCAAAAGTGTTTTAGCAAATTTCACCCCAAATTGTTTCAAAAAAAATTTCACTGATGCTCGATTACTAGAAACATAGTCTCTAGTGTTTTTTTTTAAGAGAAGAATATATATTTGATTACTACTATGTTACCACACATTTGATGGGGCCAGGGATATATCTGCTGAAAATATAAGTAAAATTTAAAGAACTGACTTCTATCATTATTTTTCCTTTCTTCCTTAAATATGTATAATGTTCCCCTAACTTATGCTTTCTTACTCATAAGAAAATATAAAATATTGTAAATATGAGTAAAAAGGTTTGACTAGTAAGTAAAAATATATGTTTTTTACTTTTCTCTTAGTGTTTCTAAAGTAAAGAGAGCAGAATTTTGTTGCCCTGAAGGATTCTAGAGGGAAGTGAGCAGAAGTAGAAATTTTCTTAAAATTAATTAAGAGTAGCAATTTTTATCGAAGTTTAGAAAAGTCGGCTATTGAAACTTCGTGTATCTGTTACAAGATATTTTAGTTTATGTTTTAAGCTTGGTATCAAAAGTCTGCAAGAAAGCTTGTTTTGGCTTTTTCTAATCAAAGAAACTTATTTCAAATCTAATTTGTTTGCTTTTTTTGTTTTAAAAAATCAACTTAACAATATGTATCCTATAAGGTCCCAAAATAGATCTAATAAACTATTTTCTGCGTCTCTCAGCCGTATATATGCCGTAGATATTTCTCTCTAATGTCTTGATCAATAGACTCGAAAAAAAAACTTAAAAGAATGTTGCAAACCTAACTAATTATTTCGTAATCCCCCTTAAATAACTGCGAATCAGAAATGCTTAATCTCAACTTTTTGACCTAATATAATACAAAAAAATTATTTTGCAAATGATTTAAAATGAGAGGGAGTCCAATAGAACCCAATTCTGTATTAAAAAAAAATTAGAAATAAACATATTAGCATTTCCCTGCATATGAGTAATTTCAATTGACGAAATTATATTACGTATTCTAATATACACAAAATTTTTTAATTTTTAAAAACGTATGCGCGTCAGAATATATTCGTGGTTTGTCCTTTTTTTTTGTTCCTAGCAATACATAAATGCAAGTATGCAGAAACTTCAAATAAGTAAGACTCATGTGCGCCTATTTCCTAACGCAAGAAAAAAAAACTTAAGCCATTACAAGAAAATTAACCAAAAAAATATTAAATTATCCTGTACGCTAAATTTGAAAATAACACTGAAAATTTGTCTACAGTTATGTGATAACTGTACTGAGAACATCGCATTTGAAACGCACAATAAAAACAGCAAACACGCGTATTTTATAACCCTCTGTTGTATTGTGGTCGAATGGTACTTGTTTTCAAATAAAATTGAATTGGTATTTTAAATTTTGCTCGAATCGTGTACCAGTTCATTTATATAAGCAAAGGTGAAAAAGAGACAACCAATGGTATAAATAGAGAGCATATTGGTAGGCAAAGAAATATCTATGCATATAGGTAAGAGTGGGTCAATATGTAAAAAAGAAAATTTTTTAAAATTGTGCCTTCGATTTTTCGATAGTTTTTGAATTGAGAAAAAAAGTCCTACTATGACATATCAATTAAATAATTTTCAAGTGTTCAAATTTCAATGATAAATATCAAATCTATGTATGTTGGCCTAAAAGGAGGCGCTTGGTCAAATAAATGACTAAGCACCAAAAACTTTACTCTAAAATATTTTTTTCAGTCATATATTAAAATTATAATAGTAAAAGTGAATGCTGAATTGGACTAACCAGGATGCGCAGTGAGCCCTTTCCAGGTCGAATATATAATAACTTGCTTTTTACATAAGAAATAATTTAAACAATTTTTTGTTTTAAATGAAAGAAACATATATGATGCAAATACAGCATACCATCATACACTTGTTGCATTTCTGTGCGATTGTGTGTTCTGTTGAAAGCCCAAAAACCAAGTGTAGTTATTTTAAGCCAGTTTATTTTCAACAAAAATCATATGATATCTGTCTCTCATATCCTTGTTTTAGTTGTGGTTTTTAAGCTTTTGTTGTTTGTGTTGTTACTTTTGTAGTAGTTTTCGAAAGTTGGTTTTATGGACTGTTTGTTCGTAAAGGACACAAATTACACATTTACAGTGATAGCTGAGGTTGTATGCACTTACCAGTATTGTAAGTGAAAGTTTTTGAATTTATACATTTTTTTTATTCCATTTATATTCCCTCGTTTTGTGCTCAAAGCCACCTTTTTATTGTGCTACCATAAATTGACATAGTTTTGTGTCCCACACTGAAGTGGACAAAAATGAATGAAGGGCTCACACAAACAGTTGCGTGTGCTCGAATTGCTAAAGAATAAAGGAAAACAAAAGGAACATAAAAAATATACAACATTTTTGTGGCTTGTAGAAAAGTTTTAATTGAAAAAGTGCTGTCTGCAAACAGTAGCAACAAATCAAACTAAAGAAGTTAACATGACAGAAAAACTATAAAAAAAGTTAAACTTTAAAAAACTACAAGTGCATTCGACTGGCGGCAAAATATGTTCTTAAAACACTTATTAATAAATGCATAAACCCAAGCGGTTATTAATTATATTTTGTTGAAACTTTGATACCAAAATTGTGTAGTTTGAATGGCTACAACATATGAAATTAGTTCACCAAATCAAAGCCTACTATGAGGCGGTCAACCATAGCGATTTGGTCCCCCAACACACTGTTTTCGGGTACAGTCGTGTTCAGCTGCTAGTAACATTTATTTTGAATTCACCATGTTCTCATCAATTATGTTTTTTTGCTGGCCTCTAGTTTTACTTATCATACTTATAATTAATAGCGTCATGCTTTGTTTTCTCTGCAGCTGTGGATAAAGAGTTCTATAATGTGGCAAATTTGAATACATTGGACCAAACACTTAAGTTGGTTCTTTTATAAAAGAACATTAATATTATAAATTGTTTCTAACGTTTTTATACCCTGGGCCTATTTTAGTTACCAAACATCAGCAAAAACAAATATATAAGAATAATTTTTCATGTTCGGCTCATCTGGGATTTGAACTCAGGCCTCTTGGCTTTATAGTTGGCGCTGTATAATAATGATTTATAAAAAAAAGGAATTCGTTATAAAATACACACAATGTAAAGCAAAACGCGACTGATATATAAATATAGTTACCATGTAATGCAGGCAATAAAAACTTTATATTTAAGTTGAAAGTAAAGTTTTCGGTGATATGCTTCAAACATCTGTTAAATGTTAAAATATATTATTCTTTTAAGTAATTTATATGTATATTATTATTTATTTTATGTAAAAAATTCATTTATAGTTTCCGAATTTTTGCTAATGCTTTGTGAAAATACATTATTTTAATATGCAAGTGCCTGTTTTTCAAATAAACTTGGGGATATCATGTATGACCTGATATTACACATTTATATAGAAAAGCTTCTAGTTACACTTTGGCAAACTGTGTATACAATTCGGCCCAGTCCAACATAGCACTCCTACTTGTTTTAATTAAAGCCAAAATTAGAGTTGGCTTTCATTTGCACCAGCTGTAAATGATTGCTACATTATTTATCGAAAATGTCAAATTATTTATTAGACAACCACTTACAAATTTAACAATAGTTCTGTCTCTAATCAGAGGACTCGCAAAAATTATGTAGACATGTAAACAAATACACAAATATAAACGTATGATTTTATTAAAAAGTCAACAAAGCATGTCAAGCGAATTTAATAGAAGTAAGATCTTAAAGAAAATTCTGACTGATAATAGTTACCAAAGAATATTTAATTCGATTGTTTAATGTAAAATTTACACTAAAAAACCTTTACGTTTCAAGGTGATATTCTTTTGAAAAAAAGTATTGCTAATATAAAAAAGCAAAAGATATACATATGTTTGATTCTTACGGTATTACCATGCATTTGTTGGGGCCAGGGATTATATCTGCTAAAAATATAAGTTAAATTAATAGACGATAAAGAAGTAATCTATTGATATATGCAAACTGAATTCCATATCTATTTTTTCCTTCTTCCTTAACTGATGCTTTCCCTAACTGATGCTTTCTTACTCAGAACAATATATTAAATATTGCCGGCGACATATAGACCGCTGAAGAAGACAGAAAACATTACGGTCTATTTTTAGACCTGAAACAATAATTTTCAATTGGATCTTATAGAGAATAAATAATTCGGTTCGGTTTTGAATATTAATTTGTTGTGATTTTGGAATATTCTCATTTCAACCATATATTCTGTATTTTCATCTACCCAAAAAATAGATCTGAAGGAACTCCCGAAAATATAAATAAGCGTCCCTTTTAACTAAATTGTTGTTTAGTTAAGTTGTCTATTTCTTCTTGCTCTATGCCGGTCTCACTAACACTTGTGTCAACCAAGAACACCTGAGTACCAGCCTTAGAAGATTTGTTAAAATGCCTTTCGATGTTATAATACCATACTGACAAAGCTTCATAGCGTGTTCCATTTGTATTTAAGTGCTTCTTTTATTTGCATAGAAAAAAATATATATTAAAATAAGAATGTGACTAGAAGTGCGTAAAACGAATATATGTATGTACTTGTGCATAGAAACGTATGAAACTGCAGTCACTAACTCAAACAGAATTGGTTTATTTCCTTTGACATTGTGTACAAGTTAAATTGTTTGAATGCAAACTCGTGTTTGCTTTGCTTCATTGCATTTCCTTTAATTTGTGGTTTTTGAAATATAAAAATATATGCACTGCGATTCAGTCCGTATGTCAAAAAGGAGAAAAAAAGACAGACAGAAAGACGTACTTAAAACCCACTTTTGAAAAAAGCAAATTTGCTACCCACATTTTGGCACAGTTAACGTTGAAAAACTTTACCCAGCAAACAATCAAATATTAGGTGTGTGCTGTTGAAAAACAATAAGAGAGTATGATTAATCCTAAATATTTTTTCGGACATGGTAGTTCGTATATGTACTTGGTGAAAAACATTTCACTAATTGTATATCACCAAACACTTTTTGTTGTAAAATACGGTTTTAAATTGCTTCTATTTAAAGTTTTCAAAAAAATTGGTTTCGTTATAAAACGTTTGTATATTGATATATGTCGACACGCAATATTTTCCTTTTTCACCAGTTTTACCTTTTCTAAAAAAAATCGTTTTATTTACTTCTCTGTCGACACTGATCCCGCTTTATGGGTCCAAAATCTAAAATTTAAGAAATATTAGACGAAATCGCTTCCACTTGTGCCTAAATATTATATTAAACAGTACATGACAGTAATAATTCACACCCGTATTCATAAAAACTATTGAAGGTTTATTACACGTACATTTGACAAATATTCCGTAGAAATACGTCAAATAAGAGCTTAATAAACTTACAATAATTATTATGAATATGGGCTTCAATGTTTAAAAATCAAAATGCATGGCATAAAATTTTATAACATTATCCCAACTTTGTGTCGTTATACAATTGTTTAACAACTTAAACAAAAATGAATTACTAAGCAATTGGATGAAGCTCAAAGAATATAGAATACATTTCACACAAAACCAGGCTACGATATGAGGCTGATCAACAGGTTAAATACAAAACAAATTCCAATTGAGCTACGACTTGTTTCTGAAACAATTGGTTGATGATAATCCAGCCTCCAAGTATTCTACCTTAGCTTTCTTTTCTGTGTTGTTTAAAAATTTTGACGACTACAAGTTTTGAATACAAAAATTTTTTTTACTTCTTGCGTGTAGTTTTGCAAAAATATGTATCTTTTCAGACAAAGAAATATTAATTCTGTTTTTGAAAATTTGCAAAATATAATGCGTTATCCATTTTGCGGTTTCAAAAGTAAACATAAATAAAACACATATGAAATTTTTTTCTCTCATGATATTTTTTTTTTATTTATTGATTTTTTTGAACAAACACAAAACTGCGAAGCTTTTCGCTTGACTGCAGAAACATCCAATGCCTTCGGCAGGAATCGAACCTGCGACCTTGGGGACTCTTAGTAGGATACTCTGCCAATTCATCCATCGAGGCGCTTCTTTTTTATTATAAAGTTTGAACGCTGGCATTATGGGTAATTTTCTACCACTGTTTAATACATATTGGGCGGTATTTAAGCCATAACTTGACGAATGTTGGTTTTTAAGTGCTCAAGAGTTAAAAGTTTATCTGCATAACTACAGCCTTTCTCGTAGCCCCACAAAAAAAGTCTAATGGTATCAAATCGTATGATTTTGGTGGCCAGTTGATATCGCCACGAAGAGAAATTACGGTACCGTCTTATTGAAAGCACATATTCTCCAAGTCGTATTCTTCAAAAAAAAAGTCGGTTATCATATGCGCATAATTGACGATGACAGTTATTCCATCGTCGTTTTCGAAGAAGTAAGGTCCAATCACACCTTCGGACCAAAGAGCGTACCATACAATAACTTTTCTGGATGTAATGGCCTCTCTTCAATTACCTGAGGATTGTCAGAACCCCAAATACGACAATTTTGTTTATTACTACACCCACCGAGTTTAAAATGTGGTTCATCCCTGAAGAAAATTTTATTCGAAGGATCGCCGAAAGTACGATATGTGGCTGTGGCAGAATCACCATTTTTGTAGCATGTTTTAATAATTTTCATGGGTTGTGTGATGAGCGATCCGTTTTCGTTAACCTCAGACTTTCAGCTGAGAAATAAGAAATTGGTTTGACTACTTAGTTCGACAGATGTGGAATTCCAGTACTATGGTTTTAAAACCACGAAATGTATAACCCGTTACCTAACAATTTTAAAAGTAAAGTCTTGTGCATTTTAAAAGTAGTTTGGTGCTAATCGTGACCTTTTGGGAAAAAAGATAACGAGACATACATATATGATTAAGTTTCAGAAAACTGTTTAATGTAAAATTTTTAGATCTGTACATAAGTAAAAATATTCAAATTATAAAAACCACAATTTCACAAAATTAAATTGTAGTCCGGTATTACGAGTACAAGCCTTGGTTTTGTTCCATATTTAGAACAAGTGGTCAATTATTAGAAATTCAAGGCTTTGGGGGAAAAAATACTTAGACGTAAATTTGAAACGTTTTTGATAAAGAAATTGAAAATTAACAAGAACTGATCTGCTTAACAAACACACTAAATCGTTGTAAGATCTTGCAATGTTATCGGAAAATATAAAGGATTATTTTAACTTATTCGTGAGAACTTACAATTTCTTTCTGACAATAATGAAAGCAAAAGCATTAGCAGACTCATTGTCAGTGAACTGGCAATAGTCTGAGCAATTTGGCTTTTTTATTGCTGGTGCACTGTTAAAATGTAGCATATTGTAAGATTAATAAATTCTCAACTCCTTACAATGGCGTCACTGTCAGAGTAATGAAAAATATTAAAGATAGATGTGTTTGCATTACAGGGGAAAAAAACTAGAAAATAGCGGCAGGTGTGCGTGCGCATTTTGATTTTCCCACAATTGTCTTAACTGATAATTTTTTAAATGCTGACAGTTTTGTTATCCCCTGATTGCCAGCACGTTGTTATGTCATACAGTTATTAAGTCCGTACATAGCTTAAGAACCTTAGTTTTTATTTAAACAATCATTTTTCGACTAATTTAAATTTCAGTTTAAAAACTAAACAAAAGACATATGAATAAATATTTAAATAAAGACATAGAACTAACTTCCTACAAACGCTGGACTTTGTGTTTGTTGGGCGCATGATATACCATTGTGTGCTAAAAATAATATTCAAAAAAAGTCTCTACCACTTAAGACATCACTAAAGTTTTAAATAAAAATGTTCTTTCATTTCTGTGTTTTTTTTTATACATATATAAAATATACTTTTTATTATTTCATTAAATACTTTACATTTTGAATGTGTAAGACTTCTGATGAATAGAGTCTCTAATGGGAGTTTGCTTTATTTTAGTTATGGTTTCTTGCTTTTCTATTTCTTCGCCAACAAACAGAAGACGTTTCATTTTGGATTGTTTTAACTAACATAGTTTGAGGTTTTATCTGCTTAATGTAGACGTTTTGTAAAAGATCTCTTTTAGCACAAACGATGACACAAAAACTATGCATAACTTTAGTTTTTAGTTACGAAAGAAATATAATATTTTTTTTTTTACAAAATACGTTGGGGAACCAACCATAATTTTTAAAATTAAATCTCTTAAGCACTCAATTTAGAAGTCAAAATATGTAAACTAAATTAAAAGTCTTCTTTGATCTTCTAAAAGCTAACTCATATTGTACTACTGTATGCTTCATTTTTCTTATCTTAAACTCTTCAAAGTTTTGTTCATATTAAAAAATTTCGGTATACAAATGTTAAACTGTTATCATCAAATAACGTGCGAAACAAATGTTAATTTGATTTTGTTTGCACAACTTTCATTTAACTTTTCAAAATGATAATGATGATGACATTTTGAAAGAGTATGAGATAAAACTCATTGCTAATTACGGACACAGAGTAAAACAGAAATAATATGTTTCCTTTTTGTTTTGGTAAAGAAGTTTTTAATTAAAATGTTTAAAATTTTGATAGCTTTATAAGCTACAGTGTTGTTTATATCATAGCAAAAAATCATTTAAATATTACTTACACGATGCGCGAAAACTTTGCTCATTATTTGCACTTGATCTCAAGGAATAGCAACGCATTAGAATAAATTATTCCATTCAAAAATATCATCGTTTAAACAGATATACACAAAAAGCCAATCATACCTTTTACTTTGTAGGTGCAAATTTAAGTGTGATTTACTAAAATTGGGAAGTAATCAAATGTGGATGTCGAAGTATGTGTAGTATTATTATTATATTGTCGCAGTGCAAACGGCCATCCTGGACCAACCTCGTAATAATTGTGTAGTAAGACCAATATCCATTGTTCAAAACTACACCAGCTTCAATTATATAAATATAAATATAAATATAAATATAAATATAAATATAAATATAAATATATATATAAATATAAATATAAATATAAATATAAATATATATATATATATATATATATATATATATATATATATATATATATATATATATATATATATATATATATATATATATATATATATATATATATATATATATATATATATATATATATATATATATATACATATATTTCTTTTGGTTAATTATGCAACAGAACTGGAAACTTGTCGTTAAATAGGTTGTAAGCACTTCACATTTAGTAATTTTAAACATTGAACATTTCATAAAGTCTCTTTGTAGAATTTTAATAAATTGCTGCTGTTTTTATTGTAAATGCAACCTAAAAAACATATTTTTTCGCAATTTTTCTTATATATATATTTATTTATTTTTTTTGCTAAATTACTCTTTTTAATTTAGATATGTATCAGTACATAATTTTGCATATGCTAAATAAAGAAAGTTTTGATAAAATATGCAACAGACTAAAATAGCACTTACTTCCGTGATTATGTGGTAGAGTCTATTTTAATTTAAGGATGATATTTTATGCTCAAAGGAATATATACTCATTTTCTTTATAACTTTGCGCATTTAATGATTTGGGAACAAAAATCGAGCCTGATTTAGATTCTAACTAAAAACTAATTTTTATTGTAGTAAGAAGGGAACAGCTGATTATGCCCCAGCTAACTTACACTTTTGGCCTCCTTGAGTTTTTCTGATTACAGCTTTCTTAAAATCTTTTATTAATTAAGCTTACAGCCTTTTTGTGACGTATAAGTATTCACTTCTGCACAAGGGCTTTAAAACAACGTATTCAAGCTGAAAGTGCTCAATAATTTCGTTCTTTCGTTATTGCTTTGCTCATTTTTTAATCAATATTATTTTTGTGGCAATATTCATTTTGCTGAATTTCCGTTTTTCTATAAAATTCTTAAAAAATTTAATTTTTTATACTCTTCAGATCAAAATTGACAAATGTCTAGACAAAATTTTAGCTGAACATAAAAAAATGCTTCACAGAAACTTTTTGATTTACCTCTGCGAATATAAAAGCAATTCATTAATTTTTCACTAAAAACTTTTAAGTTATAAAAACAGCACTCAATAAATTAACTGAATACTGAAAAGTATGTGTTATGTCTTGTATAACCATTAGGTACAAATGAAAGAGTGAAATTGTTTTGTTTTTTAACTTGACGGCAGCTGTTATCAGGGAGTATATGAAGCGAAACCTGTTAATTGTAAAGGGCGCATACACCAACATCGTTGGTAATTAATAAATTTTTCTCTTAACCTCAAATTATTAAAAAGAAAACCGAAAACCATTTTTAACAGATCTAATTACAAAAATTTTACAGCTCGAATTTTCATAACCAATATTGGTACCTCAAATGCAAATGGATATTAAACGGCAGAGTTTTAAATTTGTTTTTATTTTCAGCAGACTTTGTTTTGTAGAGCTAAAATTTTATTTAATAAAACAATGCCGTAAAAAATAGATCATTAAGCAAATCTGCCTGGGGCCTATTTCTTAAAATTTACAAATTTGTATTACAGATAGGAGCTTAATTCAGAAAAATCCCTGGTAGCTTATTGATTTCCAAATCAAAAAAACTAAAAGAAAAATTTATCCATCTTAAGTTCAATTATGTTTCGTCAGAACTGACAAAGATTTTATGTGATAAACTTGTTATGATCAATAGTTGTAAAGACGACAAGTTTTTTCGCTATTCTAAAGTAAAAAACTTAAAAAAAAAAGTAAAGTTGAAGACTTATTAGCAGTATTGAATCTACTCATCAGCTTTCATCATTGCGATGTTCTGGGAGATGCAATAAAATGTATACTCTCTCACTATCATAAAACTGTTTTACAATTGAGTTTTAGTTTGTTGCTATGACACTACAATGATCAGAACATTTGCAAATGTTTCGTGCATTGATTTTTAAACAATAATTCGACTTTATAAGCTAACCTAATGATTTGCAACTTTTAATTTCTCTAATAATTTTGAGTTCGATTATGCTTCATCAGAATGAAGAAAGATTTCTTGCAGTGATATTTTAGCGATCAAGATTCTTAAAGAATATAACCATGATTGTTTTATGTACGCCACGATGATCATCAGTACCCAAATTGCCTCGAACCCAGGTCATTAATTTTAACAAGGATTGCTTCTATTTAAATAGCTTTAAAAACCAAGGTCCTGTTAGCCAGAGTGCGGGCTGCCTTAACAAGAAAAACAAAAAGTTTATTCGAGTCTCCCTCTAGAACTGAACTTAAGGCGTAGCGAATATATTTAGTTTCTTATTTGCTTAAGGATTTAGCTTTATTTATTTGAATTAATTATACCTACAAGCTGTAAAAAATTTAACGTAAAGAAGTAAATAAAAAACTTAAAAATAATAATTTTTTGGCACACTTTTTTAAGTCGCCTTTCTAATTTTTTTGGCACTTGGCTGCCACTAAATTCAATTAATCACTGAAGTATGGCTGCTAATGTTTGTTTCTGTTAAGATGCGTTATCATCACTGATGTCAAATTGTAGCTGTGACCATCCCTGATTTCTTTATATCAAAAAAAAACTTTGTTTTGATGACATTTTGATTTGAAGACACTTATTACTATCTTTAGCGTTTTAAAAAAATCTAAATTAATTGCGTATATAAGTTTTAATTAAAAGCTCATACGTGACAAAGTTTTTATGCGCTATAAAACTGTTGTATTGTTTATGAATTTACATTTTTTGAAACCTAAGTTTCATTTAACTAGGTGAAGTTTTCCAACGGTTTTAAATTATATTTGACATCATAATAAAAACGAGTTGAGGAGGAAATGTGAGTTCGACAAATACGTAAAAAAAAAAACGGCATGACACAAAAATATGTGGCATCATCTTTCACTACTATTAGATCTTAGGGACTGGCTTCCTTTTTTTCAAATCACTTTAACATACTTACTTCCTATACAGAAACATTTTGTGACGTCACCATCAAATTTCATCATTTCGTCCTTCGAATTTCAATAGGTACTTGGTGGCTTAAATGATAAATATAAATATTTCTTAAATAAAATGTTAAGTCGGTACTTTTTTATGTTTTCTTTTTGAAAACTAAGCTTTATGTTTAAAAATTAACTTTTTGTAAACACACATTGTACACAAGAAAATCTGTATTAGGTTGTAATGTCCTTAAAAGTTTACAAAAAATTTTTTGCAAAGCTTAGCAAATGTATAGTTGATTTTAGATTTTATAAATAAAATAGTAATGCTCTTATTTTTGATAAAAATATAGTTCCATTCCGAAACAAAATACTTCAAGTTTTTTTATATTTTGTCTAAATAAAAAGTTTAAAATAAATTTGAGAAAAAGGCGTATAACTGTATGTGTTTTTACTTAATGACTGTCTTGAAAGTTATTTGTAATGTCAGCACGCATATGTTAATGCTCATAAAAAAATGTACTAAAAGTGAAATGTTCTTTACTGCTGTGCTATCATGTCAAACTGGGGAGTTATTAACAAAAAACCAAACGTACCAGAACCAAGAAAACAGAAAAGTAATCTTTTATTTGGATTTTAAGGTCACTTTTTTCTGTTAAGCATTTTGTTTTAAAGTGCAAAGAAATAGCACATATTATTTTATGTTTTTGAGGAATGCCTGAAAAATAATGAAAATATTAAAAATTTAAGAGAGCTTACAAAATGAGTTTCGTATATTTAATATTTAAAAGGCAATTATTTTGTGCTGTAAGTAATTTCTTTCAAGAAATGAATACTTTCGTTCGCTTAAGGACTACAGTAGCTAAGAAAAATATAACAAACATTTCTAATAAAACGTTAAGTATTTCTCACACACGTAAATATTTTGATGTTGTACAATGAAGATTTTCTACCTTAGCGAAATTGTTGCTTGTCCTTCTTTTTAGTCTTCTTAAGAAAAAATTGCTTGTCAAATAATCATTGCATGTATTTTCTTTAGCCTTATGCCTCAATTAAAGTAATTTATCAAAGATCTCTTAATTTTAAGCATATACAATTAAAAAAGGTCTCGTAAAACAATTTCTTTTAATAAAATCTGAGTCTTCTCCCGTGACTTGCTTGTCACTTTAATCAACTAAACATATCTCGATTTATAGAAAGAAAAACTTATTTAATTTCATTCGCTTATTTAAAATTAAATAAAAGTTGAGTGTGTTATTTTTTATACTCAGGCTACACAAGACTGAATATCGTAGAAAATGTAATGCTAATTGTTCGACATAAAAAAAATCTTAAAATAAAAATCAGGTAATTTTAGTTGCTCACTACAAGCGGTTTTGAGTGCAGTACCTACTTTTTCTTTTAGACTTAAATATTATTATACCATAACGGTGCTTGAGCATAACATCTTTTCTGTCGACGCATGGAGCTCACAGTGGAAAAATACACTTCCGGTTAGTGATATTCATTGGTGTTAATCATATTTATAAGGCTAGATCGCGTTTTCAAACTTTACGGCCATTTCGAAAATAAAGGCAATTTTACAACAAATAACCACTAATTTAAAGCTACAGATAGACCATAATGTTTTCTGTCTTTTTCAGCCATCTATATGCCGCCGAAATTTCGTTGATACTAAAAAACTCATCAGTTGATTCGAAAATATCCACGTAGCGCCATAAAAGTATCAGTACAGATTACAAATTCACCCGTGTGTCCCTTAACAAAATCGTTCGTATGTTATTTATGTTATGTAAAATTGTGTTTAAGGATATCACTCCATATGCAACAAAAAGCCATACAATGAATGTGTGATTATCGTGCCAACAAGCCTAGCGGCACATAAAAAGGAGTCTAGCCTATAACCAGAACCCATTAATTTTCTGTATCTGAGAGTTTTTACGCACACCAGCACCTTATATTATTTCCTGCTAACACGGCTCACCTGCTGACCGCCAAACACCATTGTTTTACAATTATATTATAATTCCTATAAGTTACTGGCTGCGAAAAAGACTTGACTTAAATTTTACTTGGAGTTATGAGGCAGTAATATAATATGCAGTCACTGTAACTTTAGTAAGGTACGAATTAATTCAACCTTGACAAAGGATGTGCCTTAACCAAATAATTTACAAATTTTTATCATTTTATTTCGCTGTAAACTGCCTATAAAACTTAAAACACAGTAAAAAAGCTAAATTCAAGTATTGTTAATTTTACCAACAACTTAAAAATATCTGAAAACTTGAAGTAAAATAACTGAAAACCTTTCAGAGTTCTTTTGTTTTGTATTTTTTTGTAAAATAGAAAAAACACCTAAAAGTTTTACTTAAAAACTTTTGTGAAACACCTGAGTATGTTGGCTCAACCCTGATAAAAGTTGTTTAACAGTTCAGTTTTTTCTTCATGTTTTTATTTTCGTTAACAATAACAAACAACAAACATACACAAACAAAAGGCAATAAAAGGAATAAAACAAAAACCGTAGAAAAGAAATAATATAACAATAAAGAAAAAACACACAAAGATAAGAAGATGGAAGATAAAAATTGAAGCAAGGTTATACAGGTCAATAAAAAAAAACACAAAGTAAAACGTAGAAACAAAACCAATTATTTTTTTTATTTTAAGAAAATAAAAATGCTAATCAATGGGGCAGGATAGTTTCATTGATGACATATGAGTACATATTTGAAATTCTAGTGCTGAGTTCAAAAAGGAAACATCAAAATATTTTGCAAGTTTGCGATAAGTGTAAAAATTTTTACACAAAAATTTGTTAGATAAAATGCACATATATATTTAATATAACTTGATTTCTTAGAAATGTTTTTGCACAACTAAATTCCTTAACTAAGTATGCTTTTATGATAACAAAAGCTTACCAATTGGGTGGAATGAATATACAGTCATTACTGGTCTGTAAAATATTATACCACCACAAAAAAGTAAAAAATATATAAAACGTAGATACTAAGGTAAATTCCATGTTTGCAACGCTAAATTTTCAATACAGGATTTTAATTTTAATTTAATTTGATTTCTTATTACAAATTGGAAATTAAGATATATCTTCTATTTTTAAATCGTATTTTCCTTCAGTTGAATGCTAATTAATATTATTTTCATTTACATTTCGTTTGATCTATAATTTTTTTAAACTTCTGACTATATACGAACAGTTTCCACTACTGAGCAGCCTTAACAAACCATTGAGTTGATTTTTAAATAATTCAAAGTTTTGTGAAAAACTTACCACGCGTTTTACGAAAGATTTTTCTTGACATTTTTAACATTATGAAATTTTCTCTGAGTAAAACCAAAAACTGTTTAAAAAGTTAAATTTAAGTATCACTAAACAACAAATAGAAAAATTTTTTTTTACCATGGGTGACCACCATTTTTTTTTTTAATGTCCTATGCCTATCTAAATACAAAAAGCATTAACATTTTAAATTCTATGGATCAGTCTCTTTTTAAATTTTTTTCTTCTGAAATATGAGATTTTCTTAAAGGTTGATCCAGACCTCTAGTCATAACTCAAAAACGGCTAGTCCGATTTTGTCATGTACTAAGCCTTAAATATTATCTCTGTTTCTTTACTTTTTGGGCAAAGTTTGGTAAAATGAGAGTAAACTATAATTTCTCTTAATAAGAGGTAAAAATGCACAAAAGTACGGAAACGAATAAAAACAAATATTTTACCACAAAAGAAAATGTCAGGGTTCTGACAGCTCAATTTATAAAATAAAATTTTTATGTATGTTATTTAATTTGTGTTTAAAAAAGTTTTCTCCAACCAATTAAAAGGAATGAAATGCATAAAATTTTCTAGGAACACAACGAAGTCATAAATTCATTTACATAAATAAGTTCGTAAGTATAAATATAACAATCAACAACTTTTTAGAGAATTCGTTAAAATATTTTTTTACACTAATTTCCAATTTTTCTTTTAGTTTCCGCAAAACATTGATTTCTTCTATGTCATTGTTTTTTCTTTGAAACAGCTGACGGCTGAACTACTTGCCCAAACTAGCCGTGAAGAAAAAGTACGGTCTGTTTCGTGCGAGAAGAAGAAGCATAATGTTCTCTCATAAATACTCTCATTTGCTCAATTTTAAAGTACGGGAATGCTTTTCGTGCAAATTGGTATCCCTCGGCATCCCAAAGTAGAGTAAAGAAACAGAGCTATTGCGATATTTGTTTTTTTGTGTCAATAATAATATTAGAGTTATTAGGACAAAAATAAAAAAACAATTTTTTTTTTGGGAAAAGTAAAAAATTTTTTATTTAGGAAAATTTTTAAACAGTATAAATTTGCAAATATTTTCCAGATTTGTTATTTATTCATATGGCTGCATATAATAGCAATAAAGTAAGTACTCACTTACTAAAATTTGTGTGTTAGTGTTTATTATATCACTCAAAAAGCAAAACTACCCATTTGGCCAACAAAACTCTTTAGCTGTCATTGCCCAAACCTGAAGCAAATAATCATCTCATTAGCATTCAATGTATTTTTGCACCCTTTTGCTACCTTCAAATAGGTACCTGTGTATATCTCAATGAATAATCAAATCATTATGTTTGTGATAAACTAGAATAACAGGTAGACTTTGCATTATCGCACCATTTTGCTACCTGCTACCTGCATACTTGTTGAGACAAAAGTAAGTATATCTCAATATATACCTCCTTCTTTGTCTCACCTCACATTAACGTTTAAATACCACTTCCATGTTATTGGAAGTGTACTGAAAACGAGTCAGAAAAGGGACTGTTCATAAGAACTAATTCAGCAATTTCATTAAATAAGTAAGAATTTCTAAAAATTGTTCTACTTAAATATTTAATCTTTGCGATAACTCACTTGGTTAAATAGCTCACCTTGGAGTTTTAGTGTTCTAGCTACGAGTTTTTAGAGAGGAAGACAATAAAGATTCGTATTTGAAAATAAAAGTGGAAAAGGAAAAGAAACTATAGTAAGAAACAATAAAGAAAAATTAAAAATTTAAAACAAAATTTTGCCTAAAATTAAGTAGAGTTCGTATTTGGAATAAGTCCGTTCTTTATTCATTTAAAAAAGCCCGTACTTATTTTTTTTTAAACGTTTGATATTGGCTTAAGTAAAATTTTGTAGCGTTGTGTTTTTTATAGCCTAAAACTTTGTCAGCAGTTGTCCAATACGGTGAAATTTTTGTCCAATATTTTTATTGCAATTACAAAAGTAAATTACATTTCATTTTAACACAAAATAATCTTTAATTGTATCACGTGCGTTCAATTATTTAATACGATTTTGTAGCAAACTCCCTTAAAATTGCGGTGGAGTCCGTTTATAAAATATATTGGTTTTTAGTTTATTAAATAAATTAACACACGCTCACTCTCTTTTTTTCATACACTAATTGCGCTTTTATTTTCCTCCAAAGGACTTGCTTGTACGATTCATGCATGCATACATGCTCCGGATTATTCATTTATAAAAATGTACCGAAAAAGAGAGTGTGTAAATATGAAACACACACATAATAGTATACGCATATGCTTCCTATTTGAGCAAGACAATTTCTCATCAATCTTATTTAAGCTGTATTTTTCAACAGTCACGTATCTGTGAGAACATAAACTTACAAGACATTAAATTAAGCAAAACAAGAGTAAAAATGAGCAAAAAGTAATCGAATATTAAGGACTAAAAACGTACACAGCCACTAAATAATACATCAATAATTTATTACACGAACGGTGGCAGACACTCACACTTCCAAAAATGGCTTCATACGTAATATTGCTACCTTGCACTAAGATTAATTGAGACACACTTGTAAGAAGTAATTGTCCTTAAACATTGCAATGATTTTAAAAACTTTTAAGGTGTTTTTGGGAGAACATTTAAAACACATCATGCGATAAATATGATTTTGCAAAATATACAACAAAAAGAAAAAACCGAGTTTTGACAAAGGGACTTAAAAAACAGATGCAAGGTGAGTATGTATATTGGCGCTTTAAAAAAATGTAAACACTTTATTTTGAGTGGGTTTAACCTTATACTTGTGATGATTCACACATCCTTCACGCACCCTTCTTTTTAGAGCAATTACATTTTTTGCAAATTTTTCCACTATCAAATTTATTGTAGAGTTGATTTCTTATTAACTTAATAAAGAGGGTTTAGGGTTTTTTTTCTTTTTTTGTAAAACAAAAATAATAATTAAGCTATTGAACATACATCACTTATTGAAGATCTATAAAGAAAACCGGAAAATTAAAGCTAAATATATAATAGCTGAGGAACATGCCATCATCATCAGATGTAATCTGCTGTAATAATAATGAACAAGCAAGCCGTTTCGAACCAAATTCCATACCGATTTCACGTGGACCCCTGCTAAGGAAAAACAAACGAATGCTCTGGCAAATCATATCTTTTTAATCTTCACAAGCCCTGTGGACGAAAAGGATTGCCTCATTCAAAATACGTCACACAGCACTTATAACACTCAAATCGAAAAATTTTCTTCTCATGAAATTAAAAAATTTAAAAATGAACTTAATTATTTATTTGCTTTAAGAGCCAATTGAAATGCATTAATTTGGACCTGAATGAATACATTTCAATTGGTTCTTAAAGCAAATAAATAATTAAGTTCTTATTTGAATATTCAAAAACTTTTACTTTTTGATACTTTCAAAAATACAAATTGTAGTAACCAATGGTTACTACGTATAGAAGGTTGCAAAGAAAAGTAGAAGTGTTGCAAAACGAAAAAAGAAATGTCTGCTGTTGAAGGTTTGTTTGAACATTTGTGATTCTCATTCTGTTCATGGGAATTATGGAATAAGTAGTTAAGTTTCAAACAAACTTTTAAGAATTTTTCAAGTCTACTGATGAGTTGATTAGCACCAACGAAATGTCGTCGGCATATAGACAGCTGAGAAATACAGCAAATATTTTTTGAAAAGGTTAATTTTTGGACCTGAATTAAGAAATTAAAAAATCATAAAATAAGCAGAAAAGATAATAAATCTCCTTATTGTGAGCAGATCACTGATAATCTCCTAAAATATATGTTTTGTCTACTTAAAAAACATATTTGATTCAATTACGTATCTTGAATACTCCCAAAGATTGGAAAGTTGCTAAAATAATAGCTATCCCTAAGCCAAACAAAATCTCCTCGCAACCAATGTCTTACAGGGCCTTTAGCCCTCTTTCACTGCTCTCTAAGCTCTTTGAGAAACCTAATGAGCATGTTAAAACATTAAAAGAAGTCATCCCTGACAACAGCTTCAAACATACAACTCATTTAACACAACAATCCAACGCGGAGCTCAGAGAGTTGTTGGCAAAACAAATATTAGCACCCAGAAGACTCAAGCGATGTGCAGGTTCATGACTAGTTTCCCTCTTCTAATGGGGTCATGATGATGCGTAAATCAAAGTTTTATCTATATTTATCGCCTTAGTTACTCAAACGGTTAACAACTCAAAATTCATGAATTTTCCGTAGAGGCCAATAACTGTTTCTGTTGATTCTAACGATATATTATAGCAAAAAACTATGTTATTGTTTTTTTTTCACGCAAAAGAAAACAAATCAAAGGGAGATTTTTACAGTGGGTAGATATAACCTCTGTTGTTTGGTTTTTGCAAAAAAATACAAATATTAAAATTTTGTGTTGTTACGCCTTTGAGGAATAATTGCAGTATGTGTCACTTTTTGTTCGACATAAGTTATCTTATTTATTTACTTAAATAACTAATGCCTTATTATGTTATTTCGATTACTTATTTTTACATGGTGACAATTGTATAAAAATTTTACAAAAAAAAAAGTATAATCTTAAGAAGAGCAGGGCCCAATTTCATTTGGGTGCTGACGAGAAATGTAGCGAGGTCGAAATATTGGTATGATTTATGCCTCTTTTAAATTATATTTACTAAAAATAACTTATTATCTCAGAAGCCTATGAAGGAAAATGAAAAATATTTAAACATCGGATGTGCTTTTCTGGTAAAAAACTTACCTTTAATGGATCTTGGTGATTACCTTAAATGTGATGAAACTTCAAAATGGTATGAACCGGGTATGTTAAAAATTAAGTCAAGTCCTATATTTTATAAATATTATATTTTATGAATACTATATTATAAATACTATATTTTATAAATAACAAACCATAAACACAAGCGAAATTTGTGTTAGGGGCAAGACATCCATTTTTGTACAACAAAATACACAGGAACATGATGACGAGGCGAATCAAATTAATTATAGTAGAGTAATAGTACACTTCTTTGAAAAAAAAGTAAATTATAGAAAAGGTAATACTCTGAATACGTGATACTCACCCGCTCAGGTTAATAAATATTAGTAAACTATGAGGATATAATAATACAAATGAATTTCGTTTAAAGTATTTAAAACTAAAAACACACATTGAAAATTATGAAATAACTGAACATTAAGTGGAAAGGTCTGAAATATCTTAAAAGTGGAGTAAAATCAATGGAGTTGTTAAAGAAAATCATCTACAATAAGCTTCTAAATAGGCCAGTAATAATTAAAAGAATTTAACTAGTTTTTATTCATGTGCAAACAATAATTTTGTATATTTGTTATTCAAAGGCAGGCAGTTAGTCATGTGCAATAAATATTTTTTAAGTGCTAATAGCCTACTGATTTAAAACGAATCTATTTACAAAGTTTTACTTGTAACACAAGTTTTCATTTAAATGCACAGATGATTATACAACAAACAACCATCAAATACCAGCATTTGCATACGTACTATTATACACCTATAACAATATACAATTACAATCATAAACACATTCACTTTCTCTATCGCCTTAATGAAATAAGCATATACATATATATACAAATATATCAAATGATACATATCCATTAATATTCATATGTTTTCTAGGATATCAAATCAACTAATTTGTATGTGCATTTGGTCATTTTGCTACACTGTATGTGTGCATGCAGTTACATGGAGTTGTGTATTTTGTCATGAAATTTATTTAATACAAGCTGTGTGTTCAACATAATTTATATTCCAAACTCAAATACAGGTCAAGTTGTTAAGCCACTTATAAAATTAAATATAAAACAAGTAAGAGTGCTATATTCGGCTGGGCCGAATCTTAAATACCCTTCACAATGGTACATACATTCCGATTGATTTTTGGTGCGAAAAGTTGTTTTATTTGGCTTTTAAATGGGCCGATTTTTTCTGAATTTCAATATCAGATCCATTACCGGGATTTAACACAGGCTGCAAAACTTTTATTTAAATAATTCCTAATATGCTCAAGTTCAACCACTGGGTGACACCAATTCTTTTTAATATCAATGAAATAAAGAAAAGCAAAATGTATTTCTTAATTATTTATCAGTTAACTTTATAGTAAAATTTATTTAACAAAAAATTGCATATAATTGCATTATTTTTGAATTATAATGCTAAACATTGCCATTAAGTGTGATTTGCTTTTCAATTTACTTACGTATGTATGTGGGTACATGCATACGTATGTATGTATGTATCTATAATAGAAAACTCTAAAATAAATTCTTTATTATTGAATATTTTCAGTGTGTTCCATAAAACAATGATTATATACATACATATATACATACATACATATTTACATTGCTTGCTTTTACAAAATTATTTTTTTCTTGTGCACGTTGCTGATGATCTATTGCGTATCATCATACACATGTATGTGTGTATGTACATATGTAAGTACGTAGGGAAACCCAAAATGATTTTTTGTGTGAATGAATTTGAAGACGCAATTGTTTAAAAGAATTTCATTGCGTACCCTTTTTTCAACAATTCTTTATATCACTTTCATTTTCAAGCTCGTGTATACATATGTATGTACATACATACACATTTTTACACCAAAGCAAAAAAATTGTTTATGCTAACATACTTGCATGCATACATACATATGTATGTAGATACATACATACCTACATGCATACAAACGTATCTACATACATACATACATACATACATACATACATACATACATACATACATACATACATACATACATACATACATACATACATACATACATACATACATACATACATACATACATACATACATACATACATACATACATACATACATACATACATACATACATACATACATTCATACATGATCGCAAATATTATATACATATGTATATAATATTATATACATATGTATGTACCATTATGATTGATTTTTGGTACCAAAAGTTGGGTGCATATGGGCCGATGTCCAAAAATTTTCTAATTTTGCCCCTAAACAGCCTGTATGTACCATTCCGACAAATTTTTAGTGCAAAAAACTGTTTCGTTTAGCTTCCAGGCCCGACTTCTTGAGATATCGGGAGGCGCTATATCTCGAACATATATGGGCCGATGACAAAAAGATTTCCAGTTTTGCTTCTGACTAACCTATATGTATCATTCTGATTGATTTTTGGTGCCAAAAGTTGTTTTATTTAGCTTATAGAGCCGATTTCTTGAAAAATCGGGAGACGCTATATCTCAGGTATATATAGACCGATTGCAGACATTTTCAAATTTTGCTTTTAAACACCTTATATGTACCATTCTGATCGATTTTTGGTACCAAAAGTTGTTTTATTTGGCTTTTAGAGCCGACTTCTTGAGAAAACTTGAGGCGCTATATCTCGAGTGTATATGGGCCGATGTCGAAAATTTTCCACGTTTGCCTCTAAATAGTCTATATGTACCATTCTGATTGATTTTTAGTGCCAAAAATTGCTTTATTTGGCTTAAAGAGCGGATTTCTTGAAAAATCAGGAGTCGCTATATCTCAGATATATATGGACCGATTTCAAAAATTTTCCAATTTTGCTTTTAAACACCTTATATGTTCCATTCTAATCGATTTTTGATACCAAAAGTTGTTTTATTTGGCTTTTAGAGCCGACTTCTTGAGAAAACGGGAGGCGCTATATCTCGAGTGTATATGGGCCGATGTGGAAAAATTTTCCACTTTTGCCTCTAAATAGCCTATATATACCATTTTGATTGATCTTCGGTGCCAAAAGTTGTCTTATTTGGCTAATAAAGCCGATTTCTTTAAAAATCGGGAGACGCTATATCTCGGATATATATGGGCCGATTTCAAAAATTCCTTCATTTCTAGGATTTAATGAGCACTAAAAATGATATGGTTTAGTTTTTAAGAAAAAATTTTTTTCAAAAATCTGAATACAAAAATTACACAAAATATCCCTCAAAACCCGGTTTTTTGAATATATCTCGGCTATCCGCGGACCTATCTTACTGAATTTCAATAGCAGACCCACTACCGGGGTTTCACACGTTTTAGCGAAAGAATGAGGTTTCTATCTCAAACCGTTTTCTCAGAAACGGTATTTCAACGACTACAGACGGACAGACGGACAGACGGACAGACGGACAGACGGACCGACGGACCGACGGACAGACGGACAGACGGACAGACGGACAGACGGACATCGCTCAATCGTAATCGCTATTGATGCTGATCCAGAATATATATACTTTATGGGGTCTTAGATGGATATTTCAATGCGTTACAAACGGAATCACAAACTTATATACCCTTACACATTTATGTGAAGGGTATAATGATTTGTAGTTTTAAAAAGCAACATTCAAAACTAAGAAGTTGTAGAGTAAGTACAGATTTCTTTAAATCAAGTACGTTGTGCTTATTTTAAGTACGGATTTTTCAAGCCTTAAATACTTATTTAAAGCCCCATCCAATCAAAGTTTTTCTTATTTTAAGCCCGTATGATACTTCATTTTTCTTTCATTAATTGGTATAGAATTGATAGAAAGAAACAGCAATTGCTAGAAAGAACCAAATATACAAAACGTAAACAAAACTGGCATCTTTTTCGTAAGTGTTGTATTCTTTTTATTTCAAAAAAGAAGCGTTAAATCGCAAAAATTGTCCATAAAGCGCTGACACAGCAACATTCAAGTTTGAAATGTCAATTTTAAGTTGAAAAATTTTACATTTTTTTTTTTACATAATCTCATTTTTTATCGATAACTTCAACAAAAATGTTGACAGTTTTGCATTTATCTTAATATAGCTGAACGCGTTGCACATACTAAATTCTACTATTACATTATATGTGAACTGTTCTCCAAAATTTGAACAATGCAAGAAAAATGTAGTGTCATACGGGCCTTAGCCACGTTCTTGATTTAAGAATATTGGTACTTGCCATACTCATGAGACCATTTGAGATTGATTATGGAAGGATTGAATTTGTTTTGAGTATGATGGTTGATTATGCACTTGATTCAAAGCTTGTGGTGAAGTCTATTTCTTTCTGCTCTTACCTGAAATATTCCGTTCTAGTTCCCAGTTCTACTGCGATGCATGGTAGCAATTAAAAAAATTAAGCAAAGTTAAATACAGTACAGGTTTCAAATACACCCAAGATTTTTTTTTACTAATTTTAACCCATAACTGGATTACTTCTTTTCAATACTCCTAATTCGGCTTGTGTAAAGTACACTTTGTACTGAAATCAAGTAGAAAAAACTATATTTTTAGGAGCATTTCCCTTCTGTGCACCTGTGTGATTTTGTATGTATTAAATATTTGACATGTTAATGATTTTTGATAATGTTGAGCTTATTTATGTTGAGCTTTTTTATATGTACTTAAGTAGTTTTAACTTGATCTGTTTATGTGCTTATGTGTGTGCATTCACAATTATGTTGGTGTTATAACTGAGTAATTACTATTAAATAAATTAATTAAATAGCAAGTGAGTAGAATTTAATTAAATGAATCGTGTTAATGATATACAATTTCAATTGTTTTAATCGTTGCGGTTTTTTTTTCAATCTAAGAACTGACTGTTATATTGCATTGTTGTCGGCAAATAAATAATAAAAAAATTCTGGGTTATAAATTTAATTTGACTCTGATTTAAAATACAGAGATTTTATTTATCATTATATCACATTAAATTTCAATTTGATTTCTTTTATATCCCTGACATCAAATGATAAGAGGATATAAACATTTGCTATAACACTTCCACATCTTTCTGCGACTTCACAGTGTATATGCATACCAGAGACTGGCAACTGATATCAAACTTTCGACCATACACAATCTTTTACACAGATTCTTTGAGATTAAAGTTTTTATTTCATAAACGATACAGTCTCATATTAGAAAAATTTCATATCAAACGATCATTTTTATTCAGAAATTATTGCAGTTGAGTTGAATTTTCGTGATCGTTTTTTGATATGATTGTACCAAAACTGATCGAAGTAAAAACAATGCCTCTGTTCATTGACTGGCTTAAGACATCGAAAATTCAAGCATACATCAGCATTTTCCGTATAAAAATTTTTGTTCGAAAACAAGATAGTTTTGTTTCACCAAAATAGGCAAGTTAATGCAGTGTTGTAATATACATGTATATATATGGGTACTTAACAAATACTCTTAAAGTTGGGAATTTTTAAGTATTAGTATAATATAACTTTATTTTGAGGGTTAATGTTAACTTATTTTTATTAAAATGAATAAAGAAATGTCGTGAACATGCACCATTCATTTAATAATACAGTAGTGAGTCAAAGTTTTCAAATTCTTTAAAAAAGCAAACAAAGTTTTGAGCTAAGCTTAAAAACTTATATTTTGTTTTAAAAGATGGAACAACTTTTTGAATACCAATTAACTGTTCGGAAACGTTTTCGTAAATAAATGATTAGCAAATTTGATTGCCTAGAACGACATAAGAAACTAAACTTAGGCTCATAATTCCCCAGAAATTTTTATTTACAAATAATGTATTTAATCTGAAAATTTATTTCTGAAATCAATATGCCATAACTATAATCCTAATATCCATCGCCATAACTTTAAAATAACCATGAAAAGCAGAACAAGTTTATTTGAACTACAAATTCGTTTGAAATAAACTTTTTTGTTAAAATAATTATTTTTGCTAAAATATATCCAATATACATTTATTTGCAGTTGTTATATTTATTGGACAAAGAAAGTTTTGCACTACAGAATTTTAATATAAAATAAACATATGTATATATTTTAAAATTTTTAACAGAATTTTAAGTTCGTTTTTATAAAATCCTGCTATTTTTTTTAACATTGAACTAAAGACAAAATAAAGGCCATCCAGATGTTTCTGAGCTGCCATGCTCCTCGTCAACACCCTTTGGTTAGTTCATTAGAGTGCTGAAGAAGGGCATGGCAGCCCAAAAACATCTGGATATCCACCATGCTAAGTTTATATTATATTAAGTTTAATATTTTGCGAAAAGTTCAAAAAAATAAAAATAATAAAAGGAAATTTTGAGTAAAAAATAAAAATCCGCTTTCTAAAAAAAGTTCGGGATTTGAAACTATAGAAAAACCAGTTAATTATCAAGTAGTTGACAACTCTAGAAAAACGTCATCAAAAAATCTAAAGTTACTACAAAATTTGTTAAATAATATTAAACTAGTTATATAATTGTTTACATACATATGTATATATACAAGTATGTATTAGAAGTTGAAAAATAAAGGACAACCGAATCTGTACACCTAAAAAACATAAACATGTTCGATCTAGCACATGTTTTTTTGTTCACAAAATATCCATGCCAAAGTCACCCAATGTGCACATAAATATTATTCATAAACAAGACGCTTAGCTGGTAAACAAATTAAATCAATCATACTGTCTTTGGCAATCTTTGCATGTAGCAGAATTTATTTCTTCTTATCGAACGTGCACAAAAATGCTGTAGGCTTGAGTTGATCTTATCGAAGTTGTATCAAATGCGAATAAGACTGCTCGATCATACTCACTGATGCATACATACGATGGATTGGCTAATTGTAATGGAATACTCGGTAACTAACAACAAGTGGCTATCCCTATATATAGATTGTTAAAACATAGCTTGCTACTGAATGAAGAGGTGACTTTTCTTTTAATACAGTATTAAATAATGTCATGTTTCCGTTAACACATATCAGTAAGCAAAACCGGTTAGCAAAAGGCTTGTAAAAAATTATATATTCGCCAGTTTTTTTTTTTATTTTGTAAAAAAAAATTGCTTTGTTTTTTTTTTAGGGCAACCAGCTGTTATTTTAATATTATTCTTAATTATATGTTTGCAAAAGCGGCTCTTGTAAGGTGGATGCAAGATGTGACTCAACCAAACAAAAAAACTACTTCTTGTTTCAAATGAATTCTATTTTAATTAGAGTTTCTAAAATCTTAAAATTTCAGTTTTACTTAGTTATTTCCCATTTCAAAACACTGAATTGATGGCAGCTGAGTGAGTTATTTTTCAATCTTTTAAATATCACATAACGAACAGTATCTTCAAGCAAAACACATAATTATGTTCATCTCCTTTTGCCACAAAATGCTCATTAGTGCTGCAATCTCCGCTATTTCATTGCTCTTAACCACAACCTGCAGAGTAGCAAAAAAAAAAAAAAACAAACTAAAAATATGTAAAGGAAATTAATTTTCGAGGAAATAATTTTCACAAGCTTAAAATATTTGATAAGAACTTAAAACAAAAATGAAATCCTGAATTGAAAACTAAAAAGATGATTCAGAAATATTTTTATTGTGGTGCTTTTAACTTTAACTTTTAATTCAGGAATTTATCTATAATATTGGTTGGCACCAAACGAAAAGTTATGTCAGTTGTAACGCATTTTTTTGTACTGTTTACTTTTGCTTTAATTTTTGGTTTGAATAATTATATTTGAGAACTGCCAATATTTTTGTTACCTTCTTTATATGAACAAGTGGTCTATTATCATTTTTTATTTATTTGCTTTCTAATTATTATATTCTACGTAATGATATATAATCTCTAACTGGAGCATTGTAAACTGACTTCGAAGAGTTTTCTAGGGCGGAATATATTATTTTGTATACAAAAATATTATTCACATTTCTTTTAGCAAAAATTTGTTTGCATGATTCGTTACTTATTATTAACATTTGTGTTTGATTCGTTTTTTTATATTGGAAAACTACTGTGCGTGCTTCATATGATGTGCAACGAACACTAAGTGCTTCGAAAGCTCTGTATGTAGAGCATCGGCACAAGAGGTGCATGTTCGATTCTCATTGAAATTTTCTGTTTTTCATTATATGTTTTTATTTTAATCGTAGAACCGATTGTCACAAGTTGTAAATGCAAAATATTTTTTTTTACAATTGTCAATATTTTCGCTCTAAAAATATATATTATAATGTTTTCTGTCTTTTTCAACCGTCTATATGCTGCCACCGTTCTGCTGATGCTGCTCAACTCATCAGCAGACTTGAAAAAATTCTTAAAAGAATGTTTGAAACTCAACTTTTTATTCCGAAATTCCCATGAATAAAACGAGAATTAGAAATGTTCAAACCACCTTTTAATACAGAAAACATTATTTTGTTTTGCAGCACTTTTATTTTTCTAAACAACTTCTATACAACGAGTTGCCATTAATTATTACGGTTTGTATTTTTGTTATAAACTTAATTATTTAATTTTCAATAAGAATATAAGGCTTGAGTTCGATGTTTACTTCTTCAAAATTAAGAAATATTTTTTGTGATGCACTTGGAGGAATCAACATTTTTAAAAAAGACAAAAAAAGTAAAGTTGAAGACTTACTGGCTAGTGTAAATACTAGTCACGACCACCACGTTGCTTAAAATTTTTTGTTTTCTATCACACGAATTATGGTTGTTACGAATTTGATGATAGGTCCAATTATACTTAAAATATCAAATAGGGTTCATAAATTATTTTTTCAAATATATTTTATTTGAGTTGTTTCCAGTTCATTTAAATTTTAAACATATAAACATAATCAAAAATGTTTATATAAAACATAATTATACATAATAATTATACAGGTGAATAGCTCCTTAAAAATGTAATTCGCTCCTTAAATAATAATTTGAAACTTTTTAGCGAAATAAAATTGAAAACTTTCCCTTATGAGGAAATGTAGCTTCATACAAAAAGAGAAATGCATAGTATTAAAAATTACTATTAAAAGATTTACAACGAAGGCATTTAGTAAAAGCACCCTGGAGTAACATTAAATACTTGTACCAAGAGTTTATAGAAAATTACACTCTTGCTCTACAGCACAATGTATTTTTTTTATTTCTTTGAATTGCTTTGGAGTTACAATGGCAAAATATCTAATGAGAAAAATTATTACTTTGTTTTTGTCGTTGCTGTTAATGGCACTAAAAAGGTTTGCATAAAGTTTAAATATGAACATATACCATCACATGAGTGAATGGTGGTAAAGAGTGAAACGTAGTGGTAAAGCTTGTGAGGCAGGTGGAAAAATTGCCTTTTAAAGTTTACCTAAAGTTGTGCCATACATTTTTGCAAAACAGTCCATCCCAATATTACCAAAATTAGGGAGTGCTGTATCTCAGATGGCTAACGCGTCGTTCACTGAGCTAAAAGTTCAGGGAACGTGTTCTAGCTGGGCCCAACAGCAAAATTTTTTCTGATGTGCTATTAGCTATTTCTATCCAGCTGACATATGTGCATAGCCATACATTGCCTTCAAAGTAAACCAATTAATAAACAAGCTACTGCTTGAATCACACGCTAGTGCGCTTACTTAGCACCAAAAGCAGCTGCAGCATTGCCCTAAGTATTAAACATAATGCGTAGTTTTTTCTTTTTAACTAGGGCCAATATTCAGGGGATATACATATATGTATTGCATTGTACTGGAACTGGAAAAATAGGAAAGAGTGAAAAACTAAAAATGGGGAGTGTTGGTGAATGTTTCATTAAGCAAAAGCGCACTACAATTGAGCAACCAATCAGCCATCAAAATATTTAGTACGTAACAAACAAAAAGCAATTTAAGTAGAGAGTAAGCCATGCATATTTGTATGTATGTTATTGTTTGGGTTTTATGTAAACTTTGCGTTGCTTAGCTTAAATTCAGTCCACAAAAAACTAGCTACAAAAGCGCCACAGAGCAGTTACCTGGAAGCTACTGCATACAAGTAAGTTAGTTATATACATTTTTTCCAAGTGTTACAAAATTCGGACTTTCAGTGCCTTTCAAGGGCCGTGTGGTCCTTCCATTTTACCTTGAAAATTTGCTGGTGTATATGTTGAAATAAAGTATGGCCAAGTGTATTTAAGCGTAATTTGTCGTGTTGATATTTTGTGGATATATGTGTAGCTGTTAGACTGTATTAAAGTTTTCACACGAGAAAGAAGTGCACTGCAAGTGTAAATACTTTTCTTAAAGTCTTATGCAAAAATATAATAAAACTCACAAAATATTAATCCAACAATTCTAGTTGTTGGTATAATTTAAGAATACATTTTTTTTGTGTAATTTGCAAACTTCTTCTAATGCATTATATTCATTGTTGCTATTATTTAGGCAGAGTGTTTTTGTTGTTTAGTAATTTGTATGGAAAACTTTGTTAAAAGGCGTGAAATCTTTTCTGCATAAAATGTTTGTTTGAACGTCCCTGATTCTCATTTTGTTCATGAGAATTTTGGGGTAAGTAGTTGGGCTTCAAACAATCTTTTTAGATTTTTCAAGTCCACTGATTGGTTGATTAGCATCAATTTTTGACCAAGAGTAGCAGCCTCTATTAGAGTTACAACCCTGCAAACGCTTCCCGTTTAAGGAATGTATTTTATTTATTGACATATACGAACGTACATAGTATATTAATGGCATGTGCTATACATGCCAGAGCGTAATTAAAGTTTATCTTTTAAACTGTCAAAAAATACATCACTATATGTATAAAACTTTGAAAAATAATTTTATTGGAAACAACAGCTATCATTAAATGGAAACAATATATACATGATATATATTAAAAGTTACTATATATATAATTTGGCAAATGAAAACCAGGTGCTTATTAATGAAAATTATACGTATGTGTGTTTACGTGCATGAATGTGTGTATATGTATACATATGTTTGCATGTATACGTATGCATGGACCTGCTTGTCTATGCATGTATATACTTATGTATATGTGTGTACATGCATTTTTAGCTATAAGCTTATATTACCTAGCTCAGTTTTGTGTATGTACATATTTGTACTCCTGAATATATATTTCAATGAGTTTATTTATTGTGTATGGTAAAATGTTTTATAGAGGTACAGTTAATTTTCAAATAGTTTGTGAGTACAAATTGTTTTAGCTTTAGAAATTGTTTAACAAAAATGTTTTAAAACTTGAGAGAAAAATTAATCTGAAAAAGACACGCAAAGACATGCAATGGGGGAGTTGAAACAGTGAAGCAAGCAAGCTATTTTTTAAAAACCAGTGAACCCAAGCATATTTTATAATTTAAAAAAAATTATTCAGTTATTGTTTTTGGGAGCAGGGACTTCTAGCTTTCACTTTATGTATTACTTTGTATATTTGTGTCAACATTTTGCTCTTTACCGGACAACACCTTCACAGCAATAGTATTGAAAAAAATGCTTAATAATATGACACTGTAGGAGCTAGCCGAAGGAGAGGGAAATATCGGCAAAAATATATATAAAAAGTATATGATAATTTTTTAAGCTCAAAAAATAAAAAAGAGAAGAATGAACCGAATTAGAAACAAAAATTATTATTAAACTTCACACATAAGTTGCTAGCTGATAAGAATTTTAACCATTTTGAAGAAAACTTACTATGCATCTTAAAACAGGCCTTAATGTACTAAAATGGCAACAATTTCCTATCAAAAACAAAATAAATATAAACTCCGTCTCGTTAGATCTTCTCCGTGTACCAACTATTCCAGTGTACTTACTGCTAAAACAGAAAACAAAAAATAGTTAACTCCTCTTCTATACTTTTGTGAAAGTATTCACACATAAAGTACTCATACATGAATAGAAATTTGCGTTAAAACAGTGATGTGCACGACATCAAGTGGTTTTGCTTTTTTTTTTACATTTTCATTTCTGCAAATATTTGATGTAAAAATGGGTTTATTCAATGCAAAGTTTTGTTTTAATTTTCCATAGTCTCAAGTATTTTTCTTAAATTCGCAATTTTTGCCTGCCACTGTATATTTTCATCATTATTTTAAAAAGCAAAGTTACTTCGTTTTTCCTCATTTGTTTTTGTGTCTGAAAATGTTTAGAAAAACCAAGTCTACATTTAAGAAGGGGCAAATTGAAAGATCTACGATAGTGTAAAGTAATGCTGGGAAACACCATTCACTGGCAGATACAGACAAACATGTAGTCCATACAAATCCATATACAAACTTGTCTATTGAAGTTTATTGTACAAATACATTCATGGGGGTTTTTTTTTGATTTTCTCCATATGTTAGTAAAATACTGTATCATAAACATACGTTTACAAATGAAAATGAAAACATAAAACTTTGTCCTTTCTATGGCAGTCTAACGAAAATTGTCTTAAAATGTGTAATATGTTGTCGTTTTACTTTTTATTTTTTACACTTCTTTGCTAAACTACAACTTGAATTCTTAATAAAGAAGTTTTACTGCTGTCTTTTTTTTTTTTTGTTTTTGTTGCCAACAAATTTAATATTTATTAAAGAAGCACTAAGGCGTATAAGTATTTATTTTCTTAAAACAAAAACCCAGTTTATTACCCTGGAGCAGACAGGTTTTTTTTCTATGAAAGTGTGTACGCTCCTTTACTTGTATGAGATCAAGTATAAAATTTCATATGCAGAAAATGGGGCATTTTAGTTTTAAGTTAATTAATAACTGGGTTGAGAAAGCGTTAGATAAACATCAAATATGACCTTAGGAAAGGTAATATAATATTTTGTATAAACTAAAATAAAAAAAGTAAAAATTTTTTCTTGCAACAAACTAAAGACATTTCTTACTAGTTGATATTTAAATTGGAAAATAGAATAGTTGGTTGGAAAAATCATAATATATGAACAGCAAACATCGTATTCAGAAAATAATAACTTTTTTATCGCTTAAACCTAATGCATACGATTATAAACATAAAGTTTTTTGTTCAGTTAATTTTTTTATTCAAGCATTTGCTTCTTTAAGTATATTGTATTACATTTATTGGTATTAAATTTGTTCTTAAATGTTATTTCAGTGGTTGATATTAATATAACAAGATATAAAAATTAAAGCTTTTTAGCTGGAAGACAACTAGCTGTGTCTGTGCCATCATACTTCTCTACAGCACACTTATTTGAACACAAAGGCCTATGTTTGTAAAGCGTCAGTCATCTTATTCAGCATCCAAGGGCTTCGTATTAGATAGTTGTCCCCTAGCATAAGTCCTTTGATATTTTTTTGTCTTATTTGTTTAGTATCAATCATAACAATAATATTATACTTATTGAAAAACATTTCGAACAATAAAATCATTTAATTAATTTAACCGTCACTGGACAAATCAGTGTATTAAAAAGCTAGGAAATGTACCATTCACATGGCATATATCCAATGACAAATATGCATGAGAAAAAATGTACGTGTTTGATAAAAATTTAGATAGAAAATATTCAACAACTTGGGCAGCTGAGGTGCATCTGTGTCGATTTTGAAAGATGACCCTCTGAGTTCAAAGACGCGAAAAATACAATTTTAACCATGAAATATGACGCAAGTCACCTTATTGGTTAAATTTATTTATTTATTTCGTTTAAGAATGATATATTAGCTACGCTGACAGAAAACTGAAATAATCTACCAAGATACGAGAAGAGATAAGAGAGTCTATCCATGCACCTAAATTATTAAGAATAAGAAATGCTGATGCCACTTTGAGGGAAAAGCATATTTCTTTAAGAAAACTTTAATGTAAGTCAACTTAGTTTTTTTGAACATCGAACTTTAAAACACTCTTTGCGGTTTGCGAGTAAATCAAAACTAAATTGCATTTATTTATTGCTTTTACCTTGAAAGCTAATTGGCTACGCAAATGGAAAACACCAACATACAGATGGGCTTAATACGTTTTAGCCAACGTTTGCAATGTTGAGTATTCGCACAGTTTCATGGCTTATGCGACATTTCAAAAAGGAAGTCTGGATGTAGAAACTGACCCAGCAAAAAAAGGATATATTAAGGATGCCTGCAACGCCAGTTCATATTTAAAAAACTACCACTTTCCAGCATAGTTTTAGCTCAACTAAGCATAATAAAAAACATATAATTATGTTTTTATAAACTACCTATAGATTAACAAACTTTGCTTAAAAAACCTAAAACGATTAAATAAAGGAATAAATAAAAAGTTTTGAATATTTTTTATTTAGGATTCGTTCACTTAGCACATTTAAAAAAAAAACTTATAAAATTTATATGCTTCATTAACCAAGAAACTGTTTTAGTATTCAATTGTATAGTAGTGTGGTTTTATTATGACTGTTTTTGCTCACAAACACCTGCTTTTTTATGCGGCTGAATTTTATATGTTCTTAAAAGAATCAGGTCTAGAAAAATTTTTTATATTAATTTACTGCTATTTTTCTTTTTAAATAAATTTTATATTATAGAAATTAGAATCATAATGTTTTATAATTATACCGTTTTTAAAAAATATGTTGCTCAAAAATGAATGTAATTATTTATTTGCACTAAGAGCCAATGAAAATGTATTATTTAAGGTCAAAAATACACCTCTTTAATATTTTACGTCTTCTTCAGATCATGAATAATAGTCAAAGTAAAACAATAAAGGGTCAATTTCAAAAAAAATGCAATTTTTGTGTCCCCACACTTTATACTACTATTTTAGGTAAAAAACACAAAAACAAAAATAAACAAAATTGTGAGAGTGAACAGCGAGGAATATGTAACAAAAAAAACGTAATTCTCAAATTTGTATGTTTGTTTTTTTGTTTTTTCAGAATAGTGTTTTGTTTCCCCCTCTGACTCCTTCCATACAAAAGCAGGTGTCCCCCGTTAGAATTTTTAGTAAACAGAATAAAATAAAATCAAGGAAAAAGTAAATATGCAACATTTAATAACGGTTTTCGAATAATTGCGTTTCTTTCTTAAGTTTTGATTTGTTAAAGTCGTCAAAACTTAATTAGTAAGAATTTGGCGTTGCAAACAAAAGTTGTCCCCACAATTTGCGTTGAGCATCACTTTTTTATAAATCAAGTAATATTACTCGTTTTCAATTTTCACTTAAGTAAAGTAAATAACGTAAGAAAAGTACAAAATTTAATTATTACAAAAGTGAAAAAGCGAAAAAAAAAAATCTATTAAAAAAGTGTGCATATGCGTAGTTTTTGTGAACGCCATGGTAAGGGCACGATAAAATTTCATGAGCGTCACGCTAATTTTTTAAAAAGTGATTATATTAAATGTAAAAAATTTAAGTTGACAACCACTGTTTACAAGGTTTCAACTCATTTTTTTATGATTTGTGAGTTTAAGAAATAAATTGACTACAATAAGAACCAAAATAGGCAAACATTTCATGAGCATCACTTTTGATTTATATTGATTCGTAGCTTAAAATGCTTAATTTTGATTTTATTTTTTAATTAAAAGCATCCCTCCATACCGGCATAATTTATTTAAAGAAACTTGAAAAGCACGTGAGCTTCTGCACGATTTCTTCGGATTTAAATCATGGACCCGGTGCTATTTGGGCTCATTTAGATCCAATAATTGATTATTTGAAAGATTGTGCTCCAGAAATATCGACCATACACTTCTTTTCGGATGGGCCATCTTCTCAGTATAAGCAAAAAAACAATTTTTTCTTTTTCTGCAATCGAATATTTGACAAAATATTTCCATGCGCAACATGGTAATTTTTTGAGAAACCTCATGGAAAAAGTGCAGCAGATGGAGTTGGTGCTGTCGTGAAGCGAACCGCAGATTGTCGCTTGTTGCTCACGGAGCAGACATAGTAGGTGCAGAAGAATTGTACCACACGCTTCTAGGCAAAATTGATGTGAAATTGTTTTACGTTAGTCCAAATCAAATTTTCAACATCAACAAAACATTGCCCAAAAATTTAAAGACAGTTCAAGACACGAGAGGTATTCATCAAATAATTACGAAATCCAGAGGTGAATTGATTTACAGATCTCTCTCGTACTTTTGCAAATTAAACCTCTGGGAGACCGGAAATTTATGCAACTGCCACAAACTTAATTCAAAAGTGGTAAAAATGAATGAGAATGAAAAAAAAAAACAAAACCGCTTGTCATTTCATGAAGTTTATTCAGATTCAGAATAAGAGCTCGAATGGAAATTTATAAATTAAAATAAGTTATTGTTTTGCGTCAAATATTTAAGTTTCTTCAAGAGTTACTTCCCTTTTTCCATTTTTGTTAAAGACATCAAAGAATATGTACATCTTAGTTTTGTATGAACATTTTTGTTTTTTTTTTATTTACTTTTTGTAAAAGAATAAACTTTTTTTCGTTAAACATTAAATTTTGCATTATTTCTTGTTTACGTGCAACAAAATCTCTTGATCGTCACAAAATATCTTGAGCGTCACAAGTAGTTTTTTTTCCTTAATATGCTTATAATTGCAGTTTTATTTAAATACATTGTTACAAACCTATTACTTTGCAAGTAACCTATAAGTTCAAGCCTTTTTTTAATAAAAATTTACATATTTTTATCTTAAAATTTAAAAAGAACTAGTCACTTTAAAAAAAAAATGAAAAATCAAGGTGACTAGTGATTTTGAGTTTATAATCGAAGAGGTGATTTTACAAAAGTCAGTCCTGTGCAACAAAAGAACATCGTGGTAAGCTTGTATTCCAAATATTTTTGCATTTTTAGTGATCTTTTATACACTTTTGGTGTGTGACGCTCAAGCTAGAAATCATAGAAAACCTTAAAAAAATTAAAAAATATTAATTTTTTTGAGAGCCTAAAAGTACCACCCGATTCTTCATCAATTTCTACATAAATTGGTCACTCTTACAGGCGAATTGAAAAAACTTTAAAAATAAGCAAAAAAAAAACTCTTTATGTACGTTTTTTTTGAAATTGACCCTAAAATGTTTTCTGTATTAAAAGTTGGTTTGAATATTAGTTATTCTTATTAGCGGTATTCACACCGAATTTGTTAATTTGTCACTCGGTAGTTTGTTAATTTGTTAAAGTTAGCAACTGTGAATGACCCCATTTCTCAAACTTTGTTAGTCTGGTAACTTTTGTAGTAAGCCAGCTGATTTATTGTTCCGACACAATTTATTATTCTGAAAAAATTAAACATGCCACGAGAAAGTGTAAAAAAACAATTGTAAACCATTTAATTACTCATGCTTTCTGAAAATACATATATATATATATATATATGTCTTTGGCATAATCTTATAAAAAAATACAAAATAGTGCTACATTACTTCAATGTCCACATTTTCCAACACAAAATCCAACAGCAATTTATACTCCACTTTTTTTGAATTTTCGTTCGAATGCGTTTTTTCTGTTGGTTATTCACTTTAAAAACAGTTTATGATTTATTAAAATAAAATAAAAAAACGTAGTTTAATATAAAAATCATTTAATTAACATACTTACTCTCAATATACACAAAAATTGCCAAAACACAAATATTTTTTTTTAGAATGACTTTTATTATTTAGAAACTGCAACAGCTGATTATGAGTTACCAACTAATAACTATTTTATTAGGGATGCCATGCAGTTAATTCGTTAAATGTTAATCCGGTAGTGCGATAAGTATACAAAAACAAAATACGTATAAAAAAGTAACTATTAACGATTAACAAACTAAAAAGCTCGGTGTGAAAACCGCTATTGTGTTTGTTAGAATGTTAAAATAACTAGTACAGTTTCAAACATTCTTTGTTGTTTTATCGAGACTGACTGAAGAAGTCAAAAAAATTAATAAGTTATATTTTTAGCTCATTAACTTGTGCTGTGTATTTGCTATTTATCTTGGTTATTTTTTTTTTTCTCTACATTATTTTTACTTGATAATTCATTCGTCTCCTGACTTAGTCTTAGCTACATTCAAGTTTTGGATAAGAATTACCATAAGATAAAATAGTATGTCAAAAATTAAAAACATTTGCTATGTTTAATTTCACAACTGATTAAACATACATTTATGAACATTACTTGAGCATCGTCTTATGTAACTGAAAATTTCACATGATTTTAAGTTACAAATTTGTTGCCTTATTTTAATTTTACAGGTTGTTTTCAGTTTAAAGGATTGAGGTTTTGTAGTTTTGACTTTGACTACACAAATGAATAGTTTTCACATAAAAATTTGAAATGTATGAAAAATTTATTGAAACATTTTTACCTAAAGCACTGAGCATACAAATTATATTTTTGAACAAAGTTGACTTAATTGCAATCCTATTTAACAAAATTATTAATATATTCTACTTGGGTTGCTTAAAATAGATTATTGTTTTATTACTTATCTGGGCTTTACTATTTAAGGTAAAATTTAAGCATTTTAAATACATATTTAGGTATAATTTTTTTTCATTTTTAATTTTAGAAAAAACAGTGATATAAGTTTGATTTAAAGTAAGTAAATTAAAGGCGGAGTGCTCTCGTTGATCAATCAACTTCATCAACTGTATCAACTTAAGAAAAAGTTCGGAAAAGAACAAGGATTATGACAATTCACAATATGTGTTTACTCCACTGCAAAACAGGTAAGTACATGACTGAGATGTATATTTATAAATGATGTAACAATTTAATAAGTTATTGGCACTTTTAATTTCAATAAAAAATAAGTTTTCTAGTGGAAAAAGAAAACATTTTGAAATCCTATGGAAGTTATATCAAACCAAAACCCACTTAATAGTTGACGAAACTTTGAAACTTAAAAAACACAAAACCTAAAGAAAGCCAAAGGAAAAGGTTCCAACGACATATTTACTTATTTCGGAAGTTCATTAATGGACAAATCAGAATATACCAGCCAAAATGCAAGCAAAAAATAAGAGATAGAAATTTTTACATTCGAGACGATTTTTTTTTCGAGATATTTTTTTTTTAATTTTGCAAAACTTTAATATTTTTCATTCGCTTAGAACTTTTCTTAAAGCACATACAAAATAATTTTACTGAGCTGATATTTTTTCCGCTGGTAGCATTTTGTACATCCTGATATTTCTTCCCACTCATTCAGTGGCATAAAATTTTGATCGTAGAAATCGCATAAAAATATATATCATTGCCACGGCTTATAGATAGTAGATGATAGTTATAGATATTTTCATGCCCTTACACATAATATTTGATGTTAAATATTATGAGTGGCCGACATATCGGCCGTCTACTTAAAACTGATTATATGCTCTTAGAAAAGATTTCACAATAGCGGGTGGTATTAAATTTGAAGCGTAATAGCTTGTATTCAAAATAAAATTAACGCTGAAAATGTTTACATTCTTAACAACTGCACTTAGACTTTTATCTCACACAGTTGTGTAAAAGTATCAATACTTGTATGATAGTCTGAACTATTAGTTACCCGCAATGTACTCAACGTATGTGAGTTATGCTTGTTAAATAAAAGACTCTTGTCTTAGAAAACAAAAAAAAAAAAAAAACGTTTCTAATTTTAGTGCTTTGTTCTCCTACAAAGTCTTCTAATTGAATTCATGGCACTTACCACTGGGTATTTGTTTAACCAGGTACACCTGCATTTTTTGTACTATTTTGTCGTGTATGCTTTTCTGTCACTACGTTTGGATTGTTATTGCAACTATTGACCCAATGCCATATATCAGCCAACGATATCCTTTTCAATGTTGTCATTGTTTCACGTTGTTGCTTCGGTATCTTTTTGTGTTCTGTTTTCGTTTTCCTTGCTGCATAAGTGAATGCCAAAAAGTGCAAGTGTGTATGTGTGTGTGTGTGTGTGTGTGTGTGTTTGTGTGCATGAGAATTCATTAATTTCGGTTTAAATACAGTTGATGTTTGTTTGTGTTTAAATTAAGCAGACGCAGCATGCAATCCTTAACGAACGATGAGTTATTTACCCAAACAAAGACGGATTAATCCTTTTTTTTTTTTTTGGCTACGACTAAAAATGCACCAGTACACTGTGCGTAAATATTTGTCCTTGCTTTTGTAGGAAACGAAAAGTAGATATACGATTTTAATACATATTACTTTTAATCGAGGAAAGTGTTTGTTTAGAATTACAAGCAAACTGAATGTTTGCAAACATTTTGATGCAGCAAAATCTGTCAACTATCAGAAATATGCTTTCACATGCTAAAGCTTCGTTTCTTAAGCCCAAGTAGAAAAATGTTCAAAAACATGTTTGGCTAAAAGCGTCTGGATTTGGCAAACATTTTTTGCAAGTAGAATGAGTGTAGTTTAAATGGACAGTAGAAGTAAGACAGTAATATATTTTAAATTTTAGCTAAATGTTAAAAATGTTATAATTGTGGAATTCAGCACAACAAAAAAGCATCTAAGCCTTCGCAAAATTTGTCAGCATAACGAGAAACTTAAGAAAAAAAGACTTATGAAACAACTATAATATTTAACAACTGGTGTGTTAAGTATTACCAAGAAATTTTTTTGGGTGTTTTACTTCACAAATTTTGCCTCGTATACACTTAGATTTTCTCAAGCAAAATATGCAAAATTTAGAAGTGAAGCTTGCAACCAAAGAAAGTAGAGTTTTTACCTTTTTGGGATTGGCATTTCTTAACCAATTTTAAAAAGTTTTATGACTTTTAATCTTTATTTTTGGCATCTGCTACAACTGTTTTGAAAAAAACAAATACCCAATCATTACCATTTACTATATCAAATTTACTTCAATATTAATTTTACTTGCAGCAGCTTTTCATAATGCCGCTTTTTATGCTATTACAAGTTCATGTGTCTGCATTTTTATTGCGAAAGGGAAAATATATTAAAAAAAACCCGCAACAAAATACTGAGTATATATTAAGGTGTCAAAAGCAGACGCCACTTGGGTGTCATATGTCTATGTGCATGTGTAAGTGTAGCAAGGTTTTGAGAATATTTCAACATATGCGAGTATAGCTGTTGAATACACTGATACAATCACTAAAATTTCAACTACTACAAATACAAAATTGTGACCGCCACTGCTCCAAAAGCGACATGGACTAACTATAAGTGTTGCTGCTATAATATTTCCCATATTTTTCATTCACTTCAAAATAAAAACAACAAGTTTTATTTTTTGTGTTTTTCCAGCAAGAGCAAAATATAGAAGTGCATTTTACACACAGACTCACTTATGTATAAGTCATGCATATTTAAATGCTTTAACGTAAAAATCAGCTAACTTTATTTTAAGTTCTTAGCTGTTTCCACAGGGGAAACTGTTTTTACTTTATGTAATTATTTTATTGTTATTCTCTAAAACTAGCACTGACTTTTAAAAACCACTGTTTTAAAACTTTTTATTTTGTTAAATGGATTTGTTTGCAGTTAAGTTGGTCTAACAATTCTTTAAAGTTACCAAAAACCCACAGACTTAAGTTAATAGAACATCGAGAAACTTCAATTATCTTTACGCAAAACAGCGTGATAATCCAATTTAATACCGATATCCTGCAATAGCCGTGATAAAGTTATTAAAAATTTAGTTATAATTACATGCAAATAAATATGCTGGAGGTAACCATATTCGAAGAGCAACGTATTATTTTTTAAATATATGGTTACGGTCTAACATCATTGATTGCTAAATACAACATAATGGAGAACCATATTATTGTTTTGTCATTTCCAAAGATACTATTGTCCGCCCCAGCCTGGCTATTTTCAAATTGAAGCCTGCTCACCTCTACACTGGGAATTAGCCGACCAATTCTGTGGTGAACATATTTCCTATAAACGACAAGAGAAGAGGGTATTTTGGCCGGTAGTCGCACCGAAGAAGGCCACAACCTTCCAATTATGCTATTTTCAAGCAACAAAATTCAAACAAATGTTTATACACACATATGTACATATCTATATGACAATGCTTAGAAACACATGCATTATTAGTAGATCTTCATTTGTTCCATACATATTACTTAGTTCTGTCGCAACTACAGATGCAGTTTCTTCAATTATTTTACTTTTTTTTATGTAAGAGTAGCTTTAATACGACTGTCATACACAAATTTTTCAACACAACACAAAACTGAGAAATTAAATAGACGTCAAATGCAAAAAAAAATGTTGTTAAAGTCCACCACAATTTGTTCATTTTGTCAAGAAATTTTGGTTACCATTTAATAAATCAAAAATATTGTATTTGTCGTAAATCAATTATGTTCAAAAGTTCATTATACATTCGCTGTAGTTGATTTTTTTCTCAGCGCAAATGACATGCTTTTTATACCAGTTCATGTAACTTTTCTGCATTCTCTTTTTTTTAAATATTATGGAAGCGAATACGAATTTCCAAGGCAAAACCAAAGCTAAGAAAAGGTTGTTAAATGCCCTTGTCATAGAGTTTTGGACAGATACTTCACTTTCAAAAGTGTTAATGACATATTATGTTCCACTTGCTTTCCATCTCAGATTTTATATTAGTGTTTATTTCTATCTAGTTTTTCTTACTTTAGTTTTTTTGTAATTTTGCTGAGAAGGTACTTCGAAAAATAGATCGCATATTAAAATAAATTTAATTAAGTCGACGAGATGTTTAGGCTTTAAAATTTCGGACAGTACCTGATATTAAAATAATAATCAAACTTTAATATCAGTTCACCTACAGGTGGCGCTCTAAGTTGTAATAAACACAAAAAAATATATATGCATTAGAATCAGAGTAGTCAATCCTCTTACAAAATTGCCTAAGCTTGTTTTGTTTAATTTGATTGCGAGAGTTAATCGGATTCTGCAGTCAAACAGCAGTTTGTGTATGCATTTGAGCAGCAATTTTGTTGTGCCTCTTCAAAAAAAAAAAAATAATAAAAAAGCAACAACTGCCAACATACTAACTAACACATCAGATGTTGAGTTGAGGTTTCTCGTTTTTACTTGCCACCACACAATTCACCAGGCATACAAAATTTTACATATCATGCATATGTGTGGTATATATGTGTATTGTAATGCTTTTGTAAGTTAAGAGTATGTTAAGTGCTTTTGATAGTAACTTCAACACAAGAAGTCCCATCTTTAAAAATAAACAAAGAAACGAAAAATAGAAAACGGAAACCAGCAAGCCAACTCCTATATTCCAGCAATAGTATGAGAAAGTACATAAACAATATAAGAATATGGTAAGACACTGTCTTCAGTGGCTTCCGTGTTGCTCTTGTCCTGTCCGCCATAAACATAATCAACCAAATTCATATCGGGAAATATGTGCGTTTTGTCTTGTCTGTGCATGTATGTGTGTTGATATGTAATTTTAAGAAATGAGTTTACAGGTCGTTGTGGAAATGTTGGGAAATTCAATTTTAATACATTAAAAAAATTTAAATAATATGTAGTGCCTAGGACCAGTTGTGCCCCTTTAACACATTTCTGTACTTTAAATATAAGTGAAATCTTGTTGTACAGGATATGGAAATAAATTAATAAAAACTAAAACTAAAACTAATATTGAACAAATGGAACTAAAAACAGATAAAGTTCGGCTAATGTCCAACAAATGGCACCAAATAATTAAAATTATATTAAAACTATTATTTTTTTTTATTTAAAAACAATAACATAGCATAAAGGTCAGCCGAGCGTAGTAAGTGCTTACTGTTAAGCCGAATAATTTCATGCATGCTCAGCCACATACATGTTGTGAGAAATATGGCTGCATATATACATATATATGGGCAATTCCATCATGTCGAACGTGACCCTCGAACACATTAAAATTGAAAAAAAGTCAAAATTACAAGAAATTTTTTCTTGGTAATAAGAAAAACTTAAAGCTCTAAGCTAGTTCCAAAATTTTTGCTCAGATGGATTTTGGAAATTTCTTCAAGCTTTCGAGATAATCGCAAAAAACTAACCATTCGCACGGGACAAAAAACAGAAGTGATTTTGGCGACTTTCAAGTAAAACTCTGTTTTCAGCGAAACCTGAGGCAATATTACAATGCGACTAATTTTAGACTATTTGTTGATAATGTCTCTTAAAAATTGTAAAATTTTACCTTAAAATTATTTTAACTTTTTTTTAAATTTAACTTTAACCACTGTCACACGGGACATGTCGCACAGGACCCTTTTTTCCATCATTATATTTATTATATTGGATTCAAGAAGTTTTGGCTTTTTGGTCTTGGTAGACCTTTTGGTGGAGTTGCCCATATATATATTTGGCTGTGTGACTTTTTACGTATTTGCAAATGATTTTTTAACAAATGTGTTTGTGACAGTAGAAAGTAATACGAATATGAAAATTTTTACTTGCACCTGTTTGTATGTTTATTTTTTTCATATATTTTTTTTCATTTGTATTCATTTGCATGAAGGAAAGTTTTTACAAGCTTTGTGGTTTATATACTTATGCACTTCACAACAACTATAATGGGTATATAAGGTTTGCAGTTCTGTTTGCAATATCCGTAAATATATCTATGTAAAATGAAAAAAAAACCTAATCAAAAATATTTTTTTTGAATAGTTTTGTGTAGTACTGAAAGTCTGATATGTGAAACCGGATGAAGCAATTTATTTCCAGCTACCAATTTGCTTGAAAAGAAATTTAAAGTTATTCATGATGGTGGTTCTGTGTTATAGTTTTAATCTAATTTTTGAAAAAATTGAAATTATATGTTTTAATCTAATATTAAAAAGAGAAACATTTTTATTGTTTGCTTGCTTGCTTACATAAATTAGGATACACAGATACTGGGCCGACTTAAAATCTTACTTCGCTATTAGAAATCAGCCTTTTCCCGGTTTTATCTTAATTGACAATTTCCTCTTTTCTGCCTAGCAGTTTTATATTCCAAACGTCGAGAAGGAGCTCGACGGATTCATTGGTATGTTATTTCTAAGGCTTGTTTAGGAGATTAAAATTTACCACAACTAGTTGTGTGCCCACTTATTCTATATACTTTGAATAAAGTAATACAAGGCCGATTTATTCAACGTGTCCTAAAAATTTTGCGCCATTTTAAGTCGCACCGTAGTACAGATAATTACTATGCAGATTTCTACGCCCATGTTTTTTTATTATCTTTCAAACAGCAAATACCCGCAGGAACTTGCCTAAGTTTTGTTATTTTATGAATTAAATAAGCCACGGCCTCTATAATGCCAACTTTTTTTTGTCAAACAAAAAACCGTGGAACTGATTTGTTTAATTTTTCTTTCAACTTTTTGCAGTAAGTTATTTTGATGACACTATCTTGTTTGTTAAGCGATTTACCTAATAGAGTAACAATAGAACTAACCAATAGCTTCACTACTAAAAGATTTAAAACTTCAATGCCACTCTATATAAAGCAGCGATTGGTTCCAAACCAAGAAAACGAAATAAAGTGTTGCACTAAATAGTGGCGTTTAAAAATAATTTTTGGGTAAGATTCTCAAAAATCCAGTATCGATTTTAATATGTATAGAAAATGTACTGGGCAGAGTAATATAGTTTCATAGCTCGAGTATGATGAGAGTATTAAAAATATTAACATACAATATTTTACCCACCTAATACAATTCAATCTTAATTTTTGTGAAAGGTAAAGAAGATTCGACCTAACCCACCACATTGAACTTACTTAGTTTTCATATTTTGCTGCCACCATTTAAAAGATTGAAAAGTGTAGATAAAAATTTAAGAAATTAAGTGCAGAAAATATTTCAAACATAAAAATAATTAGCTTTTGGTTAGTTTTCTCCGTATTTTTTAATGCTCATTTATGATGCAGTTGCTTGTGTTTAGTTGTGCAATAAAATTCATGTTGCGAGAAAAAATTTAGCAATATAACATTTTTTCATGCTATATTTCTATGTAAGAGATTGGATATCGTAATGCTTTTAAATTACAAACTAATGATTTCAATCGAAATAGATTTTGAATAAAGCTGCAAAAAATATATATTAATAAAATCCTATGCCATAAAAACGCTCTCCTTAAATACGGTTTTAATTAATTTTACAATTAATTAACTGCTTTCGGTCATGTTTAGAGGTTAACATCTCACTGGTTAGTAGACAAAAATACTTAATATAATGTCTTAGGATTTCAGTAAATATCCTGAAAGTCTCGCGGACACAATAAGAGCTACAAATGTTCAAACAAACCTTTAATACAAAAAACTATTTTATCGCTTCGCAACATAATTTAATCTTTTGGCAACACTCACAAAGAGCTTGGAATAATCATGTATATGACGAAGTGGACGAGTTTTCAAACAAATTATTTGCGAGCGATTTGGCTCACTTCCACCACCAGGTTCGTAAACAAGCTAAACTATCACTTCTAGTGCACCCAATAGCAACAAGCAATACACAAGGTGTCATTACACTTGCTCAAAGTGACTGCATGGTGAGCTGTTCAAGTTGTTTTTTTTTCGGCGACGCCGTATGTCAAACAACGACGCGTTATATTGCCATGTTAGCCAACATCTTTCTGCTTAAGTTAAACGATTTAAGTGTAGAGGACATGTGCTTCCCACAGAACTTAGGAACGGCACATACTGCGCAAGCCATAACCGATATTCTGAAAGACAAAAAACATCGGATGACTGTTAAAATGTCATTTGGTTTCTACGGTTGGTATTACTTAAAATATTTTTGTATGTTCAGCAATTATTCATTTTTTATAAGAGCAAATTGTTTATTTATATAAAAAATAAATATCAGTTTGTGTATAAAAATTAACTAAGTATTATAATATACCACGAGCTGCGAACCAATAAAAATAAACTCTCGAAAAACTTAATTTTTAGCAGGAACTGTTAAAAGAAAACTCTGATAAGTAAAAAATAGTAAACAACTAATTATATCCAATTTGCGAACCAGACAAGCTAAATTGTGCACATTAAAAATGCTGTCTCAACCAAAAACTAAACGCAGATGTAACAAAAGATAAAAAAAGCAAGAGAGAAAAATGTAATTTAAAAAGAAAAAATCAAAAACTAACTTTTTAAGGTTAATATCAACCAAAACTGCTCAACCTTAACTGTATTGTGGTAGTCCACGTTTTGTGTCTTTTGTTTTTCCTTACTCATAACAAAAATACTCTCAGTCAAAAATTTTTATAGAAGTGAGATAAAACATAAAAAGCGAGAGAGTTAAATAGAATAAAAAAAATTTAACAGCAAATTCATAGCACTTTAGAAATGAGAGTGAAAGAAGCAAAGAAAATAAGTATAAGAGATTGTGCGAAATTATTTTCCGTTGCTAAAAGCACGTGAATTCTACATTACTGGAAGTATGCTGCTCTAATTTATTTAGAGCATTGAATGCTCTCTGATATTAAAAAAAAACATAATCCAAATATTGGCTAAATATTATAATGTTTAACCAAGTATTTAGTCAATGGCGGTATTTTGAGGCGTAAACGTGTTTCTTAATATTCATATTACGCAAATAATATGAAGTATCAAACGCATTTTGATTCGGAACAAAAAATAAAGGATAAAAAACGCGGCGTGTAGTTTTAATAAATATTAGTATGAAAAACCAGAAAAAAATGTAAAATTCCTTTAGTTTAAAAATAGGAAATCTTATCAATATCTAATATTAAAAAAAAAATTCAAGAAAATTAAAAGTATTGAATGTGTAATTCAGAATTTTCTTGTGTGTAAAATATATTACAAGTCCAAAAACGTTATTACATATCAAGAAATTGCATTTGTTTTATTTTAATTAAAATATGATAACTTAGTGTAGAGTAATAATTTCGCCCTTATAAGCTTTTTGAAGTGTAACATACTTATCAAAATATACAAATATACATCATACGCAGGTGTGTGCTTAGAAATACAAAAAATAATTTGTTGTCAATAAGAATAAAAGACAATGGATGGCGTATGAGTGATAATTAGAGAATATTAAATCAATTACGTGTACAAATATGTTTAATACAAAACGCAGCTTTTAACAAAAAATCAATATATAAAAATGAAATTATAACACATTAATAAACAAAATGTTAAAAATATAAAAATCAGTAATGTGAGAAAATCTGATTTTATCAATAATTGGAAAATAAAAAACGAATTTGTGAGCAATATCAAAGAATTTCCTTATTCATAGAAAATGAAGACTCATAATATTTAAAATGTTATCTAATGTGTCAGCAAATATTTGTTCTAAATAAATGGCAAATTATACAAATAAAAATCTAGCTAAATATAATTAAACAGAAAGTCTCAGTCAAATAATAAAAATGCGTTTACAATACAAATTGCTTGATGTTGCCAGATCTGCTATGCTTCATTACAGTGATAAGTGTTAAAGAACTAGTTTCAAAAGAAATATCTATTTAAGACATGCACAATGGCTTAAAAGGAATACCAAGGATAAAAAGCCTCAAATTGGATACTTAGTTTTTTATAAAATGGTAAGAAAATAAAAAAGTTTTTAAAATTTTTCATATGGTTATTGGAGCTCGAAGTTTCATAATTTATAATTTTATGTGGCTCAGAAAAAAAAAACGACCGAAATTAGAAATTTTTGTATCTCACAACATATTTCAGGTTATTATATAAGTATTTAGTTTTCAAAACTTTAACATCTGGTTCCAACATTATAGTCGAACTGTATGATATAAAACTGTTCTAGTTTTATCGCACTTGACTTTGATATACACTTTCTCGAAATAGAGAAAGATTTCTTGTGATAAAGCTAGATCGATAAGCATTTTTAATGAAAACAGGGGTAAATTCTTTGCTTTTTTTAGGACTATCAGCACAAAATAGTGTCAGCTTTTAGAAATAAACAAAGTAAATTTTACAAAAATGTATTTTGTTAAAAAGCAGCTTGGGAATTATTATAGGTACGCATTCGTGTGTGCATAACTGACCAATAAAAACATGTTTGAGTGAAACATTTTGGATTCAAGATTCATATATTCTGCCAGTTTTATCGTGGTTAAAAAATATAGGCAATAAACGAAATAAATAATAAAGATACAGAATACTTTTAGTATTTTTATGGAACTCTTCCAACTACAAACAAAAAACCATTTCAAACGCTGCATATATTTTCTTTGTTGGATTGAAGACATTGCAAACAAATGTACATACAAACGCATGTTGATTTTATTTACAATTCGATTTTGTTGTTGTTTCTTGTTTGTTTAAAATTTAAAACCTGATAAGCATTTGAACTAGCGAATTCTTTGCTGTTAAAGTTTATGCCAGTTAAATATATAACCTGCTTAGTGGTGTGTGTTAAGACTTAATGGTGAAATATGCTTTTGTTTAAATACGAGTTGCTGTTTCAATTAAAATATAATCACACTTGGTGTATATAGTCGCTGCATAGGTAAAATATAAGTAAATCTTGAAATAATTGTTAGTTGTTCAATGTACTTCTTGTATTAAAGAAGGTCGTTAAAGCGACAATAACTAAAACTTAACATTTCTCCATACATATAAAGTCATGAGACTATTCCAAAAAAATATAAGCAATAAACGAAATAAAAGAAGTTTTTGGAAAAAAAATTGTTCACGTGACAAAAAAAGCTTAATTATATGAAAACCAAAAATGGATCCACACAGAGCAAATAAATGTGTGAAACGTAGCCAATAAATTAAATCGGTTAATTTTTGAAGTAATAAATAGCTAAGAGGCGAAAATATATAGAGACTAAGTCTCATATATAACAAAGGTTGAGCGTAAGGTAAAGTTATGAAAATATCTTTGATAAGCATACTTCAATTATTCCTATGTAACATGAAATTTTCATTTATTATAATAAACAAAGATAAATATGCTTTTACATGCTCTGCTTGCGAGAAGTACCACTACTGTTTACATTGTTGCCTTTAGAATTTGGCTTGTTATTTCTATAAAATTTTAATATTTCCATAATTCCAAGAAATGTGCTCTCGAAAGAAAATCTAATAGAGAAGAAATGCAAATTAGTAAATAAATTAGAATAATAAAAGTCACAGTTTATCATTTCTAGGATTTTACCTTGTTAATATTGTGATCTTTTTATATTATATATTTTTATTGATTATTCTTCTACAAATAGTAAATCAACTTTACAGCATGACACTCAATAGGTTTGTTTTAGCAATGCAGATCCATGAATTGAACAACGAAATGGATTTTAGTGGGATAGAAAATAAGTTTTTGAAAATCTTGTCTTTCAACATTAAAACGTGAACTAAATCACTTTTCCGCTAAGTTTTTGTGCCCCGTTCCACTTTTTAATAATACTTTTTTTAATTTTTTGTTGTTGTTTAACAACATCAATGAATTAACATGAGTTTCTGCGTTTACTTTTATAACTTTCACTTCAAGTACTAAGGATATATAGGGCGTGCATAAAGTAAGTAGATATTAACCATATTATGTTGTGTTAACATTGAGACGCCGTAGGTAACCTGTTCATGAATTATTTATTTTTCAGTTTGCTTAAAGTAAGCTACTTAAAAGCTAGCATTCACAGAAAAACTATAAAAACCAAGGCTGATCTTATATTATTTAATTGAGTCTTAATCTATTTTGTTCCCTTTTTGTGTTTCACTTATTTTATTTTTTTGCACTGCCAAATTTTTTGTTAGCATCTGCCTGGGTTGAAATAGTGAAACCTTGTGATTGTTGAGCAACCAGCTTACTAGCCGGAAGAAAGCAATTAAAGTGATGACTTCATCGTGTATTGTATATGTTTTTGTTTGAACTTCTGCATTATTTTCAGTTGGCTTATGATCCATAAGAGGTGGATTATAAATTTACCTGTTTACAGCATAATAAATAATGAAAAATTGGCGGATTATCCATTTCGTCGTTTCAAAAGTATAGGACTGGAGTTCGACATCTGTCAAACTAAGTTGTTGAAACAATTTTTTTCTTCTCAGTTGAAAGTCTGACATAGGATAATGTATCACACAGCGCATAAAAATTTTCAAAACATACTACAAAAATGGTGATTCTGGCACAGGCGCATATCGTGCCTTCGAATCAAATATTCTTCAGCAGTGAAGCACATTTCTTACTCGGTGAGTATGGTGATAAACGGAATTGTCGTTGGAGTTCTGAGAATACTGACAATTAAAGAGATGGCACTACATCCAGAAAAAGTCACTGTTTTGTTCACTCTTTCATCCAAGTTGTGAATGGACCTTACTTCTTCGAAAACAACGATAGAATGGTTGTCACCGTCAATTCTGAGTGTTATGGTCATATGATATGGAGAGTATGTGGTTTCAACAAGACGGTGTTACATGCCACGTAACTCGAGCGAATATGGCTGTATTGCAAGAGAAATTTTCTGGCCGCGTAATTTTTGTCGTGGCAGTATCAACTGGAAACCAAGATCATCCGATTTGACACCATTACACTTTTTGTTGGGGGGCTATGCGAAAGACCGTATTTATGCAGATAAACCTTTGACTGTTGGGCAACTAAAAACCAACATTCGTCAAATAGACGAGTTCTTCAGCGGAATCTGTTCAATAAAAAGGTCAACAAAAAAATTCTTTCCATCAATTGAGGGAAATAGTTTAAAATAAAATTACCATTTAACAATGAGACCAGTTTTTGAGGTTCTCAATCAGATCCCACTTTAATTTTGACATACATATATATATATATACGTTAGCATTATATACAATTTCAAACTTTTGCTTTTCAATAAATAGGCCTTACTTAAGAAAGAAGAGATAATATTTTAACCAGGGAAGCTAGTTGTATTGAATTTCTTTGTATTTTGAACATAACAAGGGCTTTTAAAGGTGTTGTGTCAAAATTTTAAGGACAAAATAAATCTGAGTAGAAAAATTTTAATATTATTAAGTCAGTTGATATCATGATACCATTTAAGGCAGACACTAATAACTAAAGTCAGATTTTTAAGTACATATTTAGGTAAAAGTTAGAAATAAGGTTTCTTTATGTTTCTTGTTATCATCCTGTGAATGTACAAATATATTTTCGTTATTTATTATGTTGTAAACAGGGTAATTTTTTTTATAAAAATCTGGCCAATTGAATGAGAGCAAAATATTAGAATTGTAATTATTGTAAGTGTTCAAGAAAATATTAACATTAAATAAAACAGGTGTAAAATAAAATCAAATATTGTGCCAAAGAATTTTGATCAAAATTTGTTATCACGAAAATTGTTTTCTTTCGAATTTTGGGTATATAAAAATCAAAAAAGTGATTGCTTGGTTATCAAAATAGAAGCTATTAAATATAAGCAAAGAAACTGCTATCAATTACCGCAACAATTCCATGAACAAGAGAAAAAATAAAGAATTTAGCTTGGCTAGTGCGTTAGAGTGTCATGCTACTACGCTCTCCTTAAACATTTAAGTTAACAACCTTACAGCCTTGATAATTAAAATTTATTTACTCGCATTAAAATTAATCTTTTTAAGCTTGACCGCACAAAACGACAGTTAAGTTTTAGCACTGTAACTATTTTTTATTCCTAATTTAAATAATCACTACACGGCCTGATAACATCAATAAAACTTTCCCATGATTAAGTGTCTAAAAGTTACAACAAAAACCAAGTTAAATAAATAAAAATTGCCAGCAGTAATGTATTTGTGTTAAAAACATTTAGAAACAGCTCAATTGCGTGTTAGAAAACACTAAACATTAGTTTCACTAAACACAACTATAAAACTAAAACAATTGAAACAACAACATCTAAAACAACAAAAATATAAACAAGAAAAATGTAGCAACAATAACAATATGAATGCCACAATGAAATGTAAAAAAATACCTTATTGAAATTGCATTTTTCGTCAATGATGCCACAAGCAAAAAAAAAAAAAGACCCCACCTTAAAGTTTGTACAGCAAAAAAAAATGTTCAATTTCGATTGAAAAAAACTATCTAAAAAAAATGAAAGTTAAAACTATTAAAAACTTTTCTCGCACATGATGCTTTGGTCTCTATTTTATGCGTATTAGAGCAATTGAGCAATAAATATTGAAAAATATTAAATTGAAAACTTTTCAATTTTGTGTTTCGCAGACTAAGCACAAACGAATCATATAAATGCAAATGTATGCTATTCAAATTTAAAAATTTTTATTGATAAAATATAGTGCAAACATTTTACTGTTTATTATGAAGTCTGCAGCATTCTCGGGAGGTATGAATTCACAAATGGATACAAACAATTTGTTAATTAAAACGTAGGAAACACATTAAGCCGGAAAAATTAAATTCATGGGAATAAACGGAAAAAAGAGAAAAGCGAAACTTAATAAATATTTCAATTTAGCGAATAGTGTAACATGAAATTGTTGACACTAAAATACCAATTAAAATCTAAGCCTTTGCAACATGCTGAACTCATTTTATGTATTAATTTGCTTATTTTTTCTAAAGATATATATTTATTAAATTTCTAGATATTGAACTTTTGTATTTTAGACGGCTCGTACTGTACGATTTTAATAGACAGTCGACAAAAATCATTTTCTTTATGATTGCCAATTTTATAAAGTCCTTTTAATGGATCAATGAACAACATTGGATTATCGATGATCGTCGAAAAATGTTATCGATCGAAATTTAATTTGGTATTATGACGGTCATTTGATAAACGAGCGCCATTGTGGATTCTGCTTACATGGATTTTTCACAATAATTGCATTTGATCAACTGAGTCTTAACAATTAGTAAAATTTATTTGTTTTTAAATTTATTTAAAATAAAACATTAATGCTGAACATTTAGTGCAATCGGCTATAAGAATCAAATAGTAAAATTGGAAAAGAATTTTAACGCAAATGTATGTATGTGAATAGAGCAAACAACAAGAAACCTTTTTTTTTGCAAATTAAGGTTTCTTTTCATTCAGTGAAACTAGCTTTTAAAAATGTTTTCGACCAAAACGACATAAATTAGCGGCATTAATTTAAATGTAGTATTCAGTTAATATAATTTTTTTCTCTACACTCCAGAATCGAAAATAAAATTACAATCGATAAAAAGTTCTTTGAGCAACGAAATTTTCGACACTACTAACAACTCATTATACCAATATTACATTTTCACATCGATCTTTGATGATAACAATTATCTAAAACTTGGTTGAGTGAGGAAATTTTCGACACTGCTTCCAACTCATAATACCAATTTCACATTCTTTGATCGATCTTCGATAGACAGCAAATATCGAATGTTGTTTGAAAAATTGGCTAATTTATAATTAAATAGCAGTACAACTGGGAAGCCAAACAACTATAGAACGATCGAAAATATGATTCCCAAATTTCGATAAACGAAATTTTTTTTTTAACAGACAAAAATGAGTTTACGCAATTTTGTTTTACATATAGTCTAAGCACCGAAGAAATAAACTGACTTCATATATTTCAGCAAATGGAAAAAATATTATTACAAAAACAAAACTTCTCGAAAATCGTATTTGATTCACGAGTAAAAAGTATCAAAACAGATTTTGTTTACTAAAATTGTTGAGTAGTCCGCCATTTTATTCTTGTTAAAGTAAAACTAACTGACGTGTAAATGCCATATTTGAAAAACAATATTACTTGATAATGTTATAATTGTACGTTTACTTTTTCAGATCACGATTCAATTTTTTTTTCATATTATATACATTTTTTTTTATTAATTATAACTACAAAATTTTTCGATAGTTGAAAATTAACAACAAAATTATTCTGACACAAGAATTTAAAAACATTTTATAAAAAACCTTAGTTTTCTTAATGTATGTACGTATGAAAAATTCAACAAATATTGCATATCAAGACCAAATAAATAATTAGTAAATTTTTATTTTTGTAGCAAAATAACCTCAATTGAATAATGAAGACAGTGTTTTTAGGACCATGAACTCGTACACAGAAAATGGTAACTAAAAATTTTGATATGTGTGCAAAATTTAATAAAAAATACTCAATAACGGCTTTTGATATTCTTAAGCATTATAAATTTCCCAATAAAGCGAAAGTAACTTAGTAATAATTGGCATGTTTTTATTGCTACAATTAGAACAATTCAAACTTTACATTAATATTTTTTAAATAACTTTTTAAACAGAATTTGAAATGGGAGGTTCAGCAGTCAGTAAAATGACGCTGCCATACTAGAACCATCAGTATAAAGTAAGGCTTCTTGCACCAGCACACAGAAGGAATAAGCTCGTTCTTAACTTAAATTTTCTTTACTTGATTTTAGTACGAAATATGCTTAAGAATTTAAGTACCCATGACACAATTGTACCAAAAAAGGGAGAGAACTAATTATGTTATGGCCTAAAATGAGTAAGATATTCTTAGGGTATTTATAGCCAGCACTATTATGTGTTTGTATCAGTATTGAATTTTTTTTTTCATTTTTCTAATTACTCCCAAAGTTGAATTTACAGACTAGCTGGACTGGCAGTAGAGAGGTTCCAAGTTCAAATCAGTAATGAGGCAAAGGAATTTATAAATTTTTATTGAACTAAGGATGTAAAAGAAATAATTTCATATGCGAATTTTGGATTGAATAGACTTTAAAAACATCAAATCATCACACTAAAGATAAATTCTCTACTTCTGTACTTAAATAACTCCTAATCTGTCCCAAAATCTGTGGTAAGTACGAATTTTCCTAAATCAAGTACGACTTGCTTTTGTTCGAGAATGATATTTAGTTATATTCAATCTGAAATCAAGATTGAATATGAATAAAATCTATATGAAACTGGAGTTGAAAATAACTAAAACTAAGTATTTAGCGCTGGAAAAAAAGGTCTATTTAAGTACAAATGGATTGAAATGTGTCTTAAGGAAACGCTGCGCACTAAAAAGAGTTTTTTTTTTTTTTTTTTTTTTTGATTTGAAATTAACTAAAACTCGTTTAACTTTTAATTCTTCTTCTGGATTTAATATTAAAAATTAAACATTAAATTGTATATTAGTTTACTTTTCACAACGTAATTTTCCGTAACCTTAGGAATTCAAAATTGTGTTACTAATACTTAATAACCATTAAACCTCTAAAATTAAATACGGAACGAGCAGTTTTATTACAACTACTTGTGCGACTACTTTAGCAAACTACCATGAGTACTGAATATAATTTCATTAAAATACTGTTGTTACCATTGTGTTCCACTTTTACGCTTTGATAAGCAATTTTATGACAACAACAGCAGCTACGATATGAAATGAAAAAAATATATATATATATTAATTTTCTTATTGTTTTGTTCCTTGTTGTTCTTACCACTGTTGTGGCTCCTTTCAATTTTCCAGTAAACGTAAGGATAATGTTTGTAAATTATTTAAAAATTAAATTCATAAAAAGTATAAAAAATATGCTGAAACCTTAAAATAACTTCTGCATATATAAACCCGCAAGAGGTAAATGCAGAAATGTTCAGAGTAAGCGAGAAAATGCACCGGAGACAGGAGGAGAAACGCAAATATCAAACAGGCTTCGAAACATTTTATAAGGCTTTTGTATGATTACGGTTGGGAAGGAATATCTTGATTGTGTTTATTTCTTATCACAGCATAAATAATATTGTGTTAACGTGTCCATAAGTATTAAATTATTTTACAGCTTACCGTATGGGCCTGATTTTTTTTTTTTTTTATTTTTTTTTTTTTTTTTTTTTTGAAAACTAAGTAACTATTTATAAACATTTACTCAGTTTGAATAATGAAACGCTTCCAGCTCTCAGTTGATGGTAGATGCATTCATTTATTAATATCAAATATTTGCAATATCAATATCGTTTATGATTATTACTGTTATTGCTATTATTATTTTTCTGTGTTATATGTGCTTATTAACAAACGTTATACCATAACAGTTTGGTTTGGAAATTGAAAACAACAAATGATTCAGCGGCTTGAAAATTTTTAAATTCTATTACAATTCAAAATGAAAAGATCTCAAAAGGTAAAAAACGTAATAAACAACTAGGTTTTTTTTTTATTACATTGTTAGTTTTTTGATGTATTGTTATATTGTTTACAGCATAATATTGTTTGTGATTGCCAAACCGATCATCTTTCGCATCTAATTATAGCTAAGGGGGCAGACGAATAAGAAATCTTGCCAATAGATGATTATTATATCAACAGCAAGCATTCTCTGTGCAACTTCAAAATTCAATTTAATATAGTTTTCTTGTTTAACCAAACGCGTACCAGTATATAATATAGTATTTTAAAACGTTCCTGATGTCTGAAATCTTCCTTATATCTGCACTGTTTGCCTGTGTGTGGCTGTCGCGGAAGACTTATATATACCCCACATCAAAACGATGACGGTATTCTGAGCATACGATATTCTAATTTTTAATATCAAATTAAAATAAATAAAAAAAAAAAATTAGACAATTTTATAAACTTCAACTGTAAATTATAAGTTGCAGTTTGGGAATGAATATTGCATGTAAACAAATTTGCATAATATTAAAAAGAAGCGGCAAATAAATATGCTACAAAAAGTACTTGCAGCTCAGATTCATACTACTACTCCTTGCAGTCAAAAACCCAATAGGGAAGTCAAATATATGGCTCAAATCTGATTATTTTTTCTGTCTATATTTTTTTCAAACATTCCGACTATGTGCTATTCCTCTTTAGGTGGATGGTTATAAAAAAAAAGTCCTAGTGGAACTTTTGGCTCATCTCAAAACGTAGTGAAGAATCGATAGCATAATATCGTTTCTTAAATTGAAACGCACGGGAAAGAAAAAAACAATAAAATAGCAATTATTGGTTTGCAGCAACAGAGTCTGCTTGTTGCTTATTATATAGGATAGAGTCAAAAAAATATGCCTTCGGTCTACCGCCATTGTGGTATTGAAAACTGCAACACAAAATGGTGGTTGAGATGGATCTACTTGAGCTACAAGGTTGTGTTGTGGACTAGGAAAGCCCATAAAATAAAATGCCAGCAGGCCGCCTGGAATTTGCGTACTACTCAAAAGTAATGCTTTATGTTGGGAAGGCAATTAATTTTTATCAGTGTCATCCTTTCATATTATTTGAAAATAAAAGCGAAACATGTTCACGTAAATAAAATACAATTTTGTTGTCCTTTTAAAAACATAACTAAAGTAAAGGCATATTTTTACATTTCTGACTTTAAACCAAATATATTCCTTAAAGTATAATTATTCTTTAAACATATAATTGATATTTTGTGGTTTTTCTTATTAATTGCAAAAAATATAAACTAGGTCGAAATAAATTACATTTTGTATTAATTAAATAAATAAATAAAATATATTTATTACTATAAGCTATATCACATGCACGCAATAGTGTCCTTTATTAGACCTTACATTGATTTTAAGATAACGTTTTGGTGTAAATGTACATTTCATGTTAAATTTAGAATTAAATGTTTTCTCTACATTTGTTTATTTTACACACGTATACTGTGAATCCTAAGTTTTATATATGCAGGTGATAATTGGGAATTTTTAACCCCAAATAAATCTTATTTTGACATCTCTTTACATTTACGCAAACAACATGCTTCAAGTTAAAATACAGAGATATTTAATCTTAAATAAACATGCAAATTAAGTAACAGCATACAATTTAAATATTAAAATACACAACTACATATCAGTGTTAACAAGTGCATGTGGAAATAAACGAAGGAAAGAACACAACTGGAGTGTTGTTTCTGGGCAACTACAAGCTTTTGGTTAAAAAACATGCTGGAAATTGAAAATTTTCTTTACAAAGTAGTTCGCACTGAAAAGGAAATAATCCAAGATGTTTGCACACCAGTACAAACAAAATTTATAAAGAATGTTGTAAATATGAATTAGAAATTGAAGAAACTAAAGATGAGATTAAATTAATTGATATATTAATTGAAATTTAATGTTTAACACTTTTGCTGGAAAAACGTGTCTGTGTGTTTTACACTTGAAAAGGCAATGAAACAAATTTTATAAAATTGACATAGTTTGTGATTTTAATAAAACTTAAGTGTAGAATACTCATAAATTCATCAAAGTTAAGCAGGATAAAATTAATGATGACATAATTTTAACTATCAAAATAATATAGTGTCGCAATACTCTGATCAGTGAACAAAAACTGTCCCAGAAATAGTAGAGGATAAGTTTCATTAAATAATGCTTTAAAATTATTATTTTCTTGAGCTGAAGGTCTTTTTTATTCTAAGTGTATACAACTGATTTATTTGTTCGACTATTCTTGTCGATATTTGGCTCTGTTTCGGATTAATTCTTCAGGACAATAATATTGAAAAATTAAGTAAAAATAATATAAACACCTATAATAAAAAATACCTTCAGTTAAAGAAAATAATAACATTGAATATAAAATCGACATCGTTTTAGCTCCACTATATGTCGCTCAGCGTTAAACTCCAATTTTTTTTTTCTGATGGACTAACTTTTTCTTATCGACACATGACTACAAGCTGTATTGTGTCCCGCTATTTGTTGTATACCCAAAATAAATATGTTTACGTTTAGTCCACTAAAAACTATAAAAATTAGATCGAGTCCTGAAAGAAAACCCTTTTTTTCAAGGAAATGTGGATTTACTCATCAGTAGTGCTATTCAGTAACTTTTACCGATCCGACAATCGTTGTTTTTGTCGATACATTTTGTCGCTTGCAGTAACGATAGTTTCATTCTGTAGCTTATTTTTAACGATAGTATATATCGATAGTTTTCTATTCCCCCAAATTCATTTCATATGACAACTCTGACCACAAAATTTCAAAATAAGCGAAAACCATGAAGAGAAATAGAAAAAAAAACAATTTGTTTCACGCCTTGCAATATATTTTAAATGCAACGGCTTATGGATGATTGGATGGAACTCAGCAATTGTCAACCCAAAAGGTTTGTTCAAGTCCCGAAGAGTACGCCCATCAACTGTTGGAGGGTCAAAACCATGCTCATCTCTTGAAAAATCATACGCCAAATATTCAAAAGCCATTTCCAATACAAAATACCACAAAGTACAATAAAACACAATGTATCGTTAAAATAAACAACAAGAAATTTTTTGTCGCTTAAATTTCGAAGATATTTTACAAAATGCAACAGCTGATTGTAGTCCACAGCGAATATCGTTAAAAAGTGCCACTGAATAGCAAATTCGATAGAATATCGCTATAATTATTTTAACGATACGATTATCGTAATAAAAGTTACTGAATAGCACTGCAGTATTAGGACTGAAAAGTAAAATCAATTTTTTATAATAAATAATATTTGGTATATTAAAAAAAAAAAATTTACATTTACTCAAACAAATTTTACATTTACTGACTGTATTTCGCTTAAAATGTTATTTGTTAAATTAAAATTAAATGAGTTTTAGGTTAATTTAGTAAACAAAGCCATATTTTAAATTTTTAGGTATATTCCTTAAAAAACAAATTACAAAAAAAAAATATTTTCTCTTCAGTTAAAAAAGTATGTTGTTTTCGGAAATCATTTGAAAATATTTGACTGCACACTCAAAATTTTTGATAGCTATTAATTTAAAACAAATATTGGAATCCGCATTTTGTGCTGTAATTCAATATGTAAAAATAACTTTGGTTTGATTTGAGGCAAAACTCGTAAGCCCAATTTTAATTTATTTTAAATATTTATTTTGTATTGTATTCACCTACGTAAAATTTTAACACTGGTATTCATAAAAGATAAAACATTGTTGAAATACATTTTAAAACAAATTTTTCATATCAAATTTGTTTTAAAAAGTATTTGAGCAACATTTTATTTTTTATGAATACCGGTGTAAGTGTATATTTGTAGTAACACAGCTGTCCATTTCCAAAATCTAATATTTTCCATGACTAGGTAAGAAAATTTTTTTTTCATATTTCTGTTAGTTTTTTGTACTTTTAAAATAAATTTTTATTTAAATAAGATGAACTAAGAGTTAATTTTTAATTAAAGGTTTAATAAAATGGAACATTTAAAGTAGGCTCACTAATTTTTTTTTTTTTTTTTTTTTTGGTTTACATTTGGGTTCGTTTACTGAATTACATAAAACTGTAAAGGAATCAGGTTTAAATATAGTGGGTGTGCGCACACCCCCAGCCTTTTTCTAAAGAAACATTTTTTTATTTGTCATGCACTACAACTTACCGTTGAATTTTGTCAAATTCAGTGAATGGACAAGCTCTTCCTATATGTAATATTTTTCTCAAAAACATAATTTTATTTTTCATGAAACTTATTTTACTTAAATAGGCTTAAAACCTATTTTTTATTTTAGGTGGTTAAGTCCACCCAAATTCAGAAACAATTTTTTATCTATCTGCACTGACTAATTCTTTTAAAAAGACAAGAAAAGAACTTAATTATTTGCTGGCCTAAAAGGCAATTAAAATGTATTAGTTTAGGTCTACAAACAGACCTTATTAATGTTTTCTGTCTTTTCAGCCATCTATATGTAAAACGAAAAAATACTTTCTGTATTAAAAGTTTATTTGATTTCATTCTCATTTTATTCATGGGAATTTCGGCATAAGTAGTTGGCCTTTAAATATTCTTTTGAAGTCTGCTGATGAGATAATTAGCATCAACGAAATGTTGGAAGGTGGAAAACATTAATAAGGTCTATGTTTAGACCTTAATAAAATAAGATAAGAAAGGTAAATATGAAAGTTTTATTACCAAAATTTACCTTTAATTTAGCAATAGCCAAACATGTAATGCTTATTCGATTAAAAAAACAAGTTATATTCTTCATATATAGTTCCAGAGCGATCTGCTACTATTCATTCACTTTATTCTTATACTGAATACTGAAAATAGCCTTAAATCTTGCCTATTTTAATCATATTTATTTAAGTAACATACATGTATTTAAACTAAATTTTAATCCTATAATCATAAAACCTCATATCCTTAATTTGAAATATCTGACGAATAAACTGTAATAAAATTTTAATATAAAAATTTAACTATTTGCTTAAAAACTATGCAAAAACCAGGACACAGATTCTAAAACCACACTCAAACATACAATTATACATATTCATCAGCTATACAATAGGAGTACATTTGAGTGTATGAGCTGATATGGTCATGCATAAGTTTAGTTTATGCATTTAATGATAAACTTATGAATGCAATTTATGCATTCAAGTATAACTTTTTATATGTCCAATATTAGATGGTAAATCACACAGGAAACTATATTTTATGTTTTAGTTGTCATGATAAAGTAAATGCAGGCATATTTTGAAGAGATATTTTATTTATAACAAAATGATTTGTAGGGAAAATGGTCGGCAGATTGAGTTGGTCGAACTGTCGCGTGTTGATAATCTGGAGCTAATAGCTGTTATCAAAATATTTTGAGCAAAAACTGCTTTGTTTATTTTCGGAATACTTTTAAAAAGCTATATTTTAAACTTGAGTATTTTAGTTACTCAAATTTTTTTTTTTTTGCGACTATAGCAGTCTTTTTACTCAGGTTGAATTAAGTGACAGTCGTCACATAAGAGTAAATAATTAAAGATCCTATCATTATGTTTGCTTAACAAGCAAATATTTTATTTAGAACAAATTGGTAATTGCTGTTGTAAAGCTTTTGAAAGAGTTGTTTATTTGATTGTTAAGCAAACATAACCTTAGATACCCATTTCTTTAATTATATTTTTACTGGTGCTAAGTTTTTGTCCTTTACTACTCCATATCTGGTTTCTGTAGACTGAGTTTTGTTTTATATAATCCCATCTTTATTACACCCATCACAATGTGGCAATAACTAATTGAATTTTCATAGTTTGGCTGTAATTACCTTAAATCAATATAGGTCAAATGAAATTGAATGTATAAAAATAAATAAAACTTAACTTTACGCATCATCGTTACCACTTTAGAAGCGGTAAACTAGCACTGAAAGTGCATATCGTTTCAGTATTCTCGCTGCCAGGGTTTCTGTTGCCGGCAACTGTCTGAATTCCTATTCGGAATGTTATGTTAAACGAGCTGTATGTTTGAAGCTGCTATCTCCGATGGCTTCTTTTACTGTTTTGACATCTAGATCTCGATGTATGTGTTCATCTCTACTGTACCATTCAGCGTTGACTACAGTAAGCAGTATTTTTGATTGGATTCATTAACTAATTTTTAAATTAGTTGTGCATGCAGTGCGCCAGATTTCTACGCCTTATTTATAAATTGGAGCTGTCTGAAACTGTTGTTTAAGTGACTTTTCTTCTGTTTGATGTTATCTTTCCATACAAGTTTGGAGTCATTTATTTGCATTTGTTTAGACTACTTAAATTATTTTGTCGCTGTTTACTTGTATTTTCCACCCACGAAACCGGTCCAACGTGTTATTGAACAGGTGTTGTAATTTTTTCACAGCCCATATTTCGTATTCGTAAGATGACATTAAAAAATTGTCATCAGCAAATGTAGCTATCATATTATTATTTGATTCTGGAATTGGAATATCTGCTGCAAGCAGAAGATAAATCAATGGGCCGAATACACTGGCTTGAGGTATCGCTCTTCTAAGAGAGTGCTGTTAATTTTAATAATTTGTGGTGTGTCTGAGAAAAAATGTAAGATAAGCATAGTAACCACCGTTTTTAAAATAGAGGTATTGTGGCCCCTTTACACTTTTGGGTATATAAAAATTTTTATTTACGTGGTCTCTGCAAATATAGCTCAGTTCTTTTATTTGTTGTACATTGTAACCTTGAGAATAATATACTGAAAATGTTAAGTCATTTAAACGATACACATCGCAAAATAAAACATATTTCTAGTCGGCTAGAGATAGAACTAGGAACAGTTAATGAAAAATTTTTTACATGTTTAATTTTTTTTAATATTTTCTTAATATTTATAGCATCATAGTCAAGTCACTCTATTCCTCCCATTTCCAAATGTTTTAGACCTGCATAGTTTTTGTTTTAACATAAATTTTAACATGCATAAATTTAAACTAAACACAATAGTTTCTGAAGCCAAAAATTTTATATCGACTTCTATGAAGTGCATTATTTAAAGCACAGTTTCATAAACGGAAGTGTTTTTGTAAAACTCTATGGTAACAGGCAGATAAAAAGCCACTAAAATTACTGCAAAATGTAATACAAAATTTATTTTCGTAAAGAATTGTCTAACACCAGTACAGTGGTTGTAGAAAGGATGATAAAAATTAATGCGAATGTATGCATTTGTATACGAGCATGAGTTTAATTTCCATACGCATATTTATTAGGACAAAATAAAATATAGACAAATATATATAGTTTACGACATAATATAATAGTATTTATGGAATTCAGTGGTCAGTTATTAGAGATTATTTTATGAGAAACTTAAGGAATCCAGATAAGGGAAATTTACTGTCATAATAACATATAGTAAGGGAATATATGGCTTTTGCTTGCTGAATAGTAATTCCAAAAACTAATGGTGCAAACGGCATTATTAAAATATTTTGTGCTAGTAGAAAATTTAATTTTGTTGCTAATTATGTACTCGTATTAAATAGGTTTTAGTCTGGTTTCACTTTCTCAGAATTGCATAAGATTTTTTATGTTAAGTTGTAGCAAGAAGCTAGCAAGCAACATTGTATGGTCTGATAAGCACCTAATCAGCATAATCAGCCTAATAGAACTGTTGTGCAGGTGAAACGGTCAACATTATTTTCCAGTTGTTAAAGCTTTAAAATAACTTTTCTCGTTTGCATTAAAGATTTTGATTACTACAAACTTTCAAAAGTACTTTTTAATCTGGAAAAATAAATTCAAATTGAATGTTATTTGATGTGTAATTGACAGCGGCATATTATCAAATTAGGTTACACCAAATTAATGTTTAAAAACATTTTCGGAAGTCAATTTTATGTGAAGATTAATTCAAGTTTATAGTCGATCTATATAATTTACAAATTTTACTTCACCAATATCGCATATTAGTTTGATTTTACTTCCTCAGAACTTGAAAAGATTTTTTATTGCAAAGACTTTAGTGATATTCAAAAGTACAAGAAAAGTAAAGCTGAAGACTTGTTCTCTGGGTAACACACCATGGCTGTTTTACGTCTACGACGACGTTCATCTACACCCAAAGAACTCCAACCTAGGTCATGACCAATTAAATGCTGTTTTTAAGCACCAGCACTTAGCAACCATACAACTAGAGATCTGCATTGCTGAGATATATATTAATTAGCTTTAAATTATTTCACCATGTTTTTCTGTTGGCTGGAATTTATTTTTTATTCCGTCAGCAATATGCAATTGCTTTTTTATTTTATTTTGCTGCAAACAAAGAAATATGCAAATATTTTGGCATATATGGTGCTTCTCTTTATTAAGCTTGTTCATTACTTTTTATGATAGCATAAGTTTCATTAAATTTCCAAATTGAAATTGCTATACAAACTCAAAAAAATATTAAAGTATTTATTTTACAACTCAGATTAAGAAAAATTCAAGTTACACAAAATTTACACACGCAAGCGCAAGTAACTCAATACATTGATATATTCTACACACCCCATCATACTTCTTCAAAATGTGAGTTCACTTGCAAGTGATTGTCAGTAATCTTTTTTACTTTCATGCTAAGCCCAGCGAATGTGAAGTTAATTGAATTTTATTATTCGAACTTTTTCTAACATAATTATTTTTGTATATTATTGCACCCGTCCTTAAACTTACGGGTAACTTGGGTGGCTGAGTGGCGAAAGTGGTTGTCGCTTTTGAAACGTGAGTCCCTGACTTCAAGATGGGAGCTGACGAGAAAGTGTGGCGGCTTTGAAACAGCTAGTTGTCCACCCTACTCAATGGTTTTGATGTCTTCTTTGTCTTATTTACTTAATATCCATCACAAAAATAATGTAGAAAGAACTTGAGCCTGATAATTTTAATACAAAAATTAGTTCTTTTATTTTGTAAAGTAAAGCAATTTTCTTCAGAAACATTTTTTTTTGACTACATTTTGCAAAAGAGTTTGCAATTGCTGTGTAAACAATCAAGCATGTAGTAACAACTTCAATTGTCTCTGTCAATGTATTGGTTGTTAATATATACACACAACCTGAAACAACCCTGCCGGAAACGAATATTTGTCACGGGCTGCCGGTCATGAGACTGGCTCACTTGGATCATAAAAGGGTCCCGTTGTGTCGAAAAAGAAGTTAGTTTTAGGTTACTATATTAGTTAGTTACCAATTCATGATTAGATTACTTCGTACTGACAACAACCACCTATTTTAACACAGTGAGGTTAGGTTAGGTTGATTGGAGGGGTTTGCGCTTGCCTATGTCTTGCGACATACACCTAAGCCAGTATAGGCTTGTTGTGCGCTCCGCGGATTTAACCGTAATACAGTTTGACCCATAGGTCTATAGGAACCCCGTGTCATTCACAAAGTTCTTTAATTTCCTCCAGCATATGCCCCGTAATTGGGTTATGTTGGGTAAGGTGTCTTTCCCAAGATGTCGGGATCGTATTTGTGAGAAGGCGGGGCATTGGCATAAATAGTGCTCTAGAGTCTCGCTCTCCTCCCCACATGCTCTACATTTATCTCCTACCGCTATTCTCATGCGGTTAAGATATGCCAGTAGTTGAGAGTGGCCTGTCATGACTCCCATTAGTCTACTTTCTTCGGGGTTGCTAAGTCTTAGCAGTCCCCCTGTCTTTTACTTATTAACACAGTGAGGTCCTGAGAAGTAGTCTATTGTCCAAGGCTGCTTTGTTTTTCAACTAACTTAAAGTTAGCTACTTAACTTAAGTTAACTGGTATGAAATGCTTCATGTCGTGGAAGCTTATAGTTATTCTAGCTGTTGTTTACAATAATTGCTTTTCTTTTCGTCTTGGGAATATTGTTGATATAGCAATTTCATACCTACGCCTCTGAAATTTCATCTCAAGTTAACTTACAACAATTATATATTGATTTTCCATATTTCCTAATTAGATCATAAGACTTAAAGTTATGTGGTATTAGAAATTTTATTATTTCAAAAATTCTGTAGTTTTGCATACCGTCGACCTTTCAGTAAAAATAACAAAATTAACCAGGAGTCGATGAAGGGATCAGGGTCAAGCGGTCTTTTAAAAAATTGAATTACGTTATAGTTTGACTTAAATAATTCTTGCTTTTTAGCACAAATTTATTTCACAAAGTACATCAAATTCACCTCATGTTTAACAGTGCCACCCAAATGAAATCCATAAAACAGAATAATTTCCATTAAAGCAAAGTAATAGCACAATTTACACAGAAGCTGTTCAGCTTTAGCTGGTATTGTGGGTCTTGCGAAAAATGCAATAGCGGTGGTTGCTGGCCTAATGGGTTATTGGTCAGTTTGTGGTTGACAAAATTAAAACATATATTCGTGTGAAAAATAACTTTAAGGATGAACAACTACATTGCCCTCATAAATTTGTGGATAATTATAAATTTATTATTCGCGCTCATGTTTAACAAAAAGGCAGCAAAAATGCAAATACTATAAATAATAGCCCTTTTTACTTTTAATATACATACGTTCATTTAATTATATTGAGGTTTAAGTTTTTGACAACAGAGGGTTTGATATTAGTTATTTTTATTTAGTGTAGTCGAAATGCAGTAAAACTTAACGCTGGTCATTTACATTTAGAACATTAATAATCTTGGAGGTTTCAATAGAATCTAAAAACCATATAAGCAAAAAAATAGAATGATAAACAAAAAAGTCTTTTTTAATCTTATACCATGTTCATACATGCGCCTTTATTGAGGTAATCGCAATAAAGTCCATTATTAAGCTCAATATTCCATACAAAAAGTCAATAAAGTTATTGCTCAATAAACTCTAAATTGCTTTGAATATTGAGAAAAAGATGGAACACAACATTGTAAAAGATGTGTTTAATAAGCAAAAGTATACAATGCGAAATGAATGACTTGATAAATGTAAACAAAAGCAAACAAAACAAAATAATAAAAAATAAAAATAAATACAATAAAAATAAAAACATTGCAGCATTTCCAAATTTTTATTTCTCCTTCTTTTTATTATTGCCGCTTTGGAGTCAACATGAACGCACTACTTGTACAAGTTCCATATTTTTGTTGTACAACACTAAAATCTTTTTAATAAAAGGCAGTTTTTCTTCCATTTTTCTTATTGGAAAAATTTTTTCCTTTTTTTCTCACTACCAAAACAAAAACAACAACTTTTTTCAGCTGTCAAATACTAATTGAGTTAGTGCAATATTGGTATGTATGAACGCAAAAAATATTATGTCAATAAACTGAATATTAATTTCTTAATCTACAATGAAAAAAAAACTTTTAAATTTTTGAATCTATTTTTCAAGTTATTTGTCTGTGTTTCTTATAATTGAACAGTTAAATAAATCTAATCAAAATTTATCACACCCAATTTTACTTCACTCACAGCAATCATTCATTATTTAAGTGCAAGAAATCAAACTTCCATTACAAATAGCATGTGATTCAAATTTCATGATTTCTGTAACCAAAACTGCAAAACAAAACAAACACATAAACCTCAAGTTAAATGTTAACCACTGCCTGGGGACACTGTTCAGTTTACGCCCTTTCTTTGTATCCAAAATCAAATAATTGTCAGCACTTAAATATTGAGTTCATTTGAACAATTGACAAGAACAACAATTATTGTTGTGTTATTGAAGTGGTGGTCTGATTTAACCGTTTAAGGTATAACGCTATTTGTTGGTACTATAAAAAAAGTTAACACTCATTAACAAAAGTGTGTTATTTCACTAAAATATATTTCAAAGATATATTTTAGGCTCCGTAACTATTTTTTATAAATCTATACTTTTATCTAATCCACTAATGGGTTAAAGAGATACCGTCAACCACTCATAGCCAAGAACAACAGTGGGCGAAAGTGAAACATGTCTATTGATATTAAGTCATAAGAAAATTTTGTACTAGAAATTGGTTTTCAAGCAAAGAATGTTCATATTGTTTGACAATGATATATACATACATATATGTAAGGTATTATAATATTATGATGACAAGATATTTTTTATGCTTAAAAAGAGTTTATATAGTAGAATATAGATTCTTAAAAACTTAACTGATTTTGTAGGCCTTACTAACAATTTTTTACTTCTTTATATACAAAAATTCGATGCATATGCAAATTCAAACGAATTGAAACGAATTATCCAGTACAAGCAGCTTTCATCCCTCACCAACGATCCCAAGAGTTGATCAACAAAACTTGATCAATGTGAACACAGTGTAAGCTGTTAAAGTTCGTTGCAAAGAAAAGTCACAAGTTTTTGAATTGCAGGCTGCCTCACAAAGTTCCTTCCCCACATAGGTCCGGCTTTTTGCTAAGACTAAGTGCTAAGTAATAAAGACAAAATGGGTTCTAAAAAAATATATTAACTTCCACAAACAAATGCACTTCCATTTACTTTTATCCAACCAACATCCATTAACTGAATAGAAAATTAAAAAAAAATTAAAATAGTTAACGTTAAATGTTAAATATGCAAGCCTAAAAATTAATGTTTGAATGTAATTTATTTTCATCGCTTTTACCTCAGAGCAAGCTTCATAAAAATTCTTTAGCTTTTAAAAAACGTTTCCCAAAATTATTAATATCTTTAATTTAATTTCTATATAGAAACTCCAGCAAAGGGTACTGTAATAATAATCCCCGCTCTTAATAGTGATTCGTACTTTAACGTAAGTGAGTTTCTGGGTATCATATTTTCTTGTTAATAACTTTATCGGGTTTCTAGTTCGATTTTTCTTCTTCAAAATTGAGAATTTGTTTTTTTTTGGTGATAAAATTGGAGCGATCAATATTTTAAAGAAGACCAAAAAAGCAAAGTGAAAGACTTACTGATTGAAGTACATACCATGGCTTTTTAACGAGCACCACGTCGCTGATAGCATCCTTCAAACCCAGGCTATGACTTATGTACTGTTTTTGAGCAGCAGCGCATAGCCATCCTACCACCTGACCTTTTTCTTACTGACTGTCTATGTTTAATCTTATTAATCAACTTAACACTTTATCATTGTATTTTTTTTTTTCAATAGGAATATATTTCATATTTTCTCAACAACATCCAATTGCTTTCCAATTATTTTTTGTGTTTGCTGCTGTTGTATCAGCGATAACAACGGTTTGAAACTTTTAGCCAGACCCACAGTGATTTTGAAGCATTAATTTTAGTTTTATAGTAAACTAAATGATTTACGATTGTTAATAATTTTATTTCTTCAAAGTTTAGAAAAATTTAGTTGTGAAAAAATTGAAGTGATCAACATTTTTAAAGAAGTCAAGTAAGGTAAAGTTAAAGGCATACTGGCTGTGGTATATACCATGGCGGTTAAAATTTTAATTTCATATGTTGGTGACTGATAATTAAAAAACTTATGTAAATTAAAAAATTTCAACAAATGTTAGTAAGAACATGTGACTGGTACACAATAAAAAAAAATACATGTAAAAACTCGTCTTGGGGGGTTTTAAGCAACAGAAAATTATATTGGAATAGAAAAATATACATTATATATTTGTATGGGAAAACCAGAAAACTACACTGAAATGCATTATAACGGGTTCGCCAAAGAACTTTTTTTTTTTTTTTTTTTTTTTTTGGAAAATGCTATAAAACATCGAGTGTAGCTTCGGCTGTGTGGCACGTAGCGTCATCGTTGAAACCAAATTTTGCCAATATCCTGCTCTTCAGTTTTTGTGAACAAAAATTCGTTCAACATGCCGATAACGATCGTAATTGACTCTTACGGCCACTGCTTGTTCATTTTTGAAGAAAAATTTCCCAATTATGCCTCTGGACCAAAATCCGCTCCAAGCAGTGACGCGTTTTCAATGTACGAGTGCTGGTTTTCTGTGCCCCAAATGCTTCAATTTTGCTTGCTTGCATATCCGTGAAGAATAAAATGAGCTTCACCTGAAAAGGTGAATTTTTAGGCAAAATCATTACCATGATTTTCAAAGTAAAGTCGCAATATTTTCCAGCGTGGTTCAAGCGTAACAACCATATTTGGTCAGCGGAAGAGTAAAACTAATTATCTGTCAAATCAGATATGAGTGAAGTGTTACCAATCACAAAATAAGCACTAGTTGAAAAACAAAACGTTAGATGGCGGACACTAAATAACATCTTAGTGTAATAGAAGGTGTTAAATCATTCAGAAAATTGCAGTAAGCTATACTATAAAGCAAGAGTGTAGGTTAAGTGAGCTATACTACCGAGCCACAGAAAAATAACTATGCAACGGTACGCAATTGCAACATCAACTACACTAAAAATAAATAGCAGTTATTAGCGCATTTGGTTTTTCTTTTTTTGTATTTTATTCAAGATGGATAGTTAGAACTTTATTTAAAATGTATGTATTTTTATAAAAATGTATGTATATTAAGGAAAGTAATGAGTCATTTAGTTACGATACATAAAAATGTATTAAGAAAATTGCTTTAGTAAAAAGTGCAATTGAAATATCTACCCTATTGTAATTAAAATGGCAAAAGTTTGTGGCCATAAAACGTTCAATCTCCGTGAAGAGGAAATTACGGGGAAACTTTAGAATAATGAGCCAGGCTGTGAAAGAAATGAGTATTATAGGTTTGTAGATGGGATTGTGTACCTGCCAAAACTAAACACAAAGTCTGCCGGAGGCTTTTAGTTTACTAATAATTCGATCTTAAAGTTGCCGAATTTACAAAGAAAAATATGAAAATGTTGGAAAAGCGGTGCTGCCAAAGGAACATTTTTGCACAGAACGTAAAATCGTGAATTGGTTTGAATTATCTAAAAGCATATTTGTTTTACATTTCATTTAATAAACATTTTCATAGCTATGTAAAATTTGTTCATAACAAATGGCCTTCAGCCGGGTTAAAATATTTTCTCCTCCATGGTATACGCAACACCGGCTACGGATACAAAATCTGTAAGCATCTAGCAGCACACTTTTTCATTCTACGGCAATTGGTACCATTATACTAAAGCCGAACCGAAATTGCTATCGTGAACTTCATGGGATCTCGTGTCCGTACTCTTAGTGAGTAATGAATATACATTAGATACATGAAAGCAAAATAAATTAGAAGAATTTAAAAACAGTCAATTATAATTATAACTGATAATTATAATTATAACTGGTAATTATCAGTCCGCCTTGTAAATGAAAATAGTGTAAAATTGTTTTATTCTAATTAGAAACTAAAATAAATGATTAGAATGCGTGCAGTAATTTTTCTACAGGAGGAATAATCATTTAGATCGCAACATCGCAATGTTCGATGACGTTTGCAAGATGAATCTCTTTTAATTATTTAAAACATTGTAACATTACATTTACATTTAGCTAAAAAGTTTTTTTTTAAATTTTGCCTAAACTACAATCAATATATCTCGATTTAGCATCCTATTGAATATGATATGATTTTACAATTTATTAAAAAATCTTATCTTAAAATAGCGTGCAATAATTCTTGATGATTTTATTAAAAGAAATAGCGAATACAGTTCCTTAGCAAACAAGTTGTGAACAAGTCAAAGGCAAATGAAATAACTGTTTACTATCCAGCGAACTTAAATTTAAGGCGAAATTTAACAACGTCCGTAGTCTTGGAAAATGGGAAAAAGTTTTGTGCCGAAGAGTGTTTACGATGGAGATGATTATTAAAGATATTTATATCTGTATAAATAGCACATCATTATTTGGGCATGATTGTTAAGTAGCCTTAACAATTATAAAATCTTTCCTTTTTATTATAACCCTTTTGCAGCTAACCCATATATAATATTGTTAAAAATGTTTTACTAACTTCCGGTATAAAATAGTTAAAGCAATTTAAATAGGAAAAAAAATTTAAGCTTAAGAGATGTGTTTAAGGCTTTGTAAATGTGACAGTGAGCACACACATAATTTTTCTTTGGCATTACTTAACATATATAAATATACGCACGAGTTACTCTGCTAACAACAGGGAAGAAATAAAACAAGTTTTGCTACAATGTGAGGATTTCAGATAGACACTTGCCCGTGTAAATAAAAATGAGACACTGCAAATACAGACTTATTAAATTTTACTTTTGCCAGCTACATTGTCTTGCTTCTGCTGCGCTCATTAAATAAATTTCTCATAATTTGTATATGTTCACATTAATATATTTATGTAAGCATTCACAAAAAAAAATATACACTCATAGTGAAACTTTTCGTTGCAAGGCCATTGTATTCGTTCACAATTGTACGTCATCATTGCATTAATTGTTATCTGTATGGATGACAGCAGGGTTTCTCATGTGCTGAGAGTTTTGATTTGAATAAGCATATCGTATTTTAGGAAATTGGAAAATGTTCTTTAGCTTCCATAACCAAGCTACCGTGAACTGAGCTATTTAAATATCTGTTCTAAGTAGGTTCGTTAAAAAAAAAAAAAAACAGACGTAAAAATTAGCAGCAGCTTAGAAAGAGAAACCGAGAAAAATCCTAGAGTAATAAAGGATTGCTTATTAGATTAGGTTAGGTTGGTTAGAGGGGTTTGTTTGCTTGCGACATACAATTAAGCTAGTAAATGATTGTGGTAAGCTGCGTGGATTTAATTTTAACTAGTTTAAGTCATAGGTCTATAGGAAGTCCTTGTCATTCACACAGCTCCCCATTTCCTCCAGGATGTGCTACGTAATTGGGTTATGTCTGGTTTAGTGGTCTCTCGCAAGATATCTGGATCTTCTTTGTGAGTGGTCCTCCTATTTTATTAAGCTCCCTAAAAAGTTCCGTAGTTGCACGAATTTTTGCCTGAAAATCTCTACAACAACAATTCTATGATGTTTCTATATATGTAACAATTACCGTTTTTCCGCTCATCCATGATCCAGTAATGTAAAATTGAAGAATTGATTTGGATCTAATTCAAAGGGCAAGTTATCCAGGAATAAATTGCTTGTAAGTTTCTACCAGTCTGGCCTCCGGTATGTAATCTGGCGTCACATTTTCCGGTATAGACTCACCTATGGCTGCAAAGACTTGGTAGTAAAGTGCATCGTATCACTAGTCGATCCATTCACCCATCATCTTTCATCGTTTTGTTGTGAGTGCCTTATATTTTATCCAAAGCTCGTTTAACTCGACGAATAATATTGCTTCCAGTGTTTGTTGTTGCCGATTTGAAGGCCCCACTTATACCAGGACAGCAGATTCTTTGAACTATATGTATAGTTTTGATATTGCATTTATATTCCATCGACGACCACCACACCATGGCTACATAGGCTATAAACGGAATGACAATGCTGCCTTAAAGCCAATGTGTCATCTCTGGACTCAGTCTTCATTTCATTTCTATGGCTTGTTTACAGATTGATATAAATATAAAGACTTTATTGACTCTTTCATTTAAATAGGAAATAACTAATTTCAAGTGCGTGAAGTATTCAAGATATTTCACCTTGTCGAAAATTTTTTATTGTCCTTTCACGAAAGTGGGGCTCGTCATATTAACTATATTTGCTTTTTTGTAAATAGACTAACTATGGTTTTGTCCTGGGCTTCCGGATTCCCAGCAAGAAGAAAGTTAAACTTATTGGCTTATAAGCCTTTGGTGTAGTATAATTTAGCCGAAACTTAATGCATTCCCTTCTGTAGGAGTGCCAAAAAAGCTACCATCTGAACCAGCAGCCATTTCCCTATCGCTGATATACACTTCATATTTTTCACTTCTCCCATCGTCCATCATAGCTATAGATTCTACTGGGCTGCACGTGTGTCCATGAGACGTTTAATGGTTTCTTCTACATTTTCAATTTTACTCTGCCCGATTTACCTTGGATGTGGGTTTGTAATAAAATGTTTTTATTTTTAGTAGCCTCACTAACATTGTCCACTTTTCGCGAAAAAGTCTCCAGGATTTACTCTTAGATATTCTAATTTTCTTGCTGTATTTTCTGAGTCTATCTCGATAGCCCTCTCAGTGTACACCCATTATAGAACAACCATCAATATCCAATAGCTTCGAGCCAATAAAGATTTCCATTGTAAAATGTAATATTTAATGTTCGGTTAATTTCACTCGTTATCGAAAATTTTAAAAATTAAAGTTTTAGTGTAAATAATATCTATTATGGGTTGTAAATTTTTTCACCTGTTTTTGAATATGTTTCTGCACTAACGGACTACACGTAATAAACCAAAAAAATTCGAAATTTTCAGTAAGCAGTGCAACGTTCTTAGTAGAAAGGCTATAAACGGTTCTCACTCCAATGTTGAGTGTCTAGAGTAATTCTTCATAAAATAAGGAACAATATTAATAACATCAAAAAATTTCTAAAATGATTTAAGCCTTTTCATATCAGAGCTTATGGATATTTGAGGCTACAATATTATATAAGATTATGTTGGTCATTTTGCAAATCAGGGGCTGATATGAAAAACTCTTGATTCCAAACGCTATCGTTATTACTATTATGCTTTACTTCAATAATATGTCTCTTTCAATACCCGACTGGAAGAAGTGGTAAAAAAGTCGAACGAAAAAAAAAAAGGAAAATTGTGATAAAATATAAAAATAACAAAGGAAAAATTTAAAGAATAAGTAAAAGTAGATAGATGACTGAACAAAAGGGTCATGGTTTTATGTAGCAAAGCAATAAAACTAATCACATATCTTATGTATGTATATAAAAATTTCTTAATGTCAATGCAAAGTGTATTCGAACAAACTCGAAAGGTTGAAAATAATAAATTGAGCATACGAAAAATATTTCTCCTTTTAATACACAGCAATTAGTCATCTACAAAAATCAGTACTACAGAAAATGGACTATATAAAATCAACTGCGTATAACTTAAAATACACTAAAATCATAATTCTTTTATACAACTTTTTTGCATAACAGTTTATTATACTTATGAAAGGTATATATTGTCAATAACTTCATCTTAACGCTCACAAATTTGTATGAGACGTTGCTGTATATTCAGGTAGCCATTCATCTGTACACTCGCTTCAAGTTTTTGTAACCATGTACATGATGAATAAGGGCAATACTTGCCAACAACACCATACCTTTAGCAAAAGAATATTTTGGCGACTTGAATATCAAAGAATTCTTAACTATTTTTTTTTGCACATGGTTGTTTTATAGTAAATGTGTCATAAGACTACAAATGACTGCTAAAAAAAAAATTAAAACATTTATAAAATCAAAAAGTTACAATTCTATAGATTTCCTGTCGTCTAAGGTTAAAGCAAACGCATAATTGGCTTCTTATTTCCGGAAAATTAGTCAATATGAAATGGTTTACTAATTTAATATAGTCAAGTTCGTACTCCTATTACATCACAGAAAAGTTGTAACTAAGAATAGCCTGATTATCGTTTAGTGAAACAATGATGCATTGTAAACAATCTTCAATTTAGCAAAAAAAAATTTTAATGTAAGCTCAAGAAATGCCAAGGTAAGTGAAATTGCCTTGCGAAAAGTTGTTGTGGTATCATTTACAATTTGGAACAAAAACTTCCCTGCAAGAAATAACTGATGGAAACTAACCCATTAACAACACATGCAAAGCAATTTTATAGCTTTCAGCGTTGCCATCACAATGATATTTTTAGTATTTCGATTTTCCCGTATTAATTTGGTAATTTAGCTTTTAACTACGTTTATGCATTAAGGTTTTTATAGGCTCATTTGTTGTCTTTTCTTTGAAAAAAAAAATGGTGCTGCGCAAGTTTTTTTTCCATATAATTCACTTTTCTATTGTTAAAACTGCTACTGACTGCTGATTGTTGTTTAATTTTATCTAAATGTATCTCTTAAGTAGTTTATTCTATTCCCTTTTGACATTTTTTGTAGACCTCTTTTTTATTTAATAATAAAGAAATTAATAGCATTATATCTTATTTTGTGGGCATTTTGAAAAAACGATTTCGGATGATCACTTTACTGAGGTGGTATCGCTGGTTTAAAAAAGAAATCACACGTGCATCAGTTTTTTCATTTTGCCCTTAAGAAAATGATAGAAACCCTGACGTATGAACCCATCAGCAGTGTCGGTCATATGATGCATCAAAGGACCGACAGTGTTCTTGCTGGGTTGGCGTCATAAGCGAATATCACAAATATCCCAAACAAAACGGGGAGTTAAAAGGGTTGGATTACTACATGGGAATAAATTGGTAATTAAAAAATACATACACAAATGAGTGTGGAAGATTTCAAAAAAATTATAACTTACGTTTGATAATTATTTATTAAACTTATAAATTCGGTGTTTCTTCCTCCGAAAAGAGAGAGATTTCTTCATTGTATAGTTGTAGTTATCAGCATCATTACACAAGACAAGAGAAGTAAGCTAAGAACTTATTAACTTGGCTGTTTCACGTCTGCAACAACGTTATCAGCACCCAAATTGCTTTAGAGTTAAATTTTAAGTAATTTTCATGCTGTTTATAATCACTAGCGGTTAGCCATCCTACTGCTAAAATTTTCATTGCTGGTTAAGTAGATCTTAGCCATTGATCGAATTTCCACTTCATAAATGTGACTGATTATTTGACCAGAAATTATTCGATCTAGAATCAATAAATGAAAACATAAGTAACGCTTCAGTTGTATTCAATATTGTAAAGATAAGCTTAAATCAGCTGCTGTTAAAACAAATATGATTACTTACTTTTTTGTTAAAAATTACGTGATCCCGTTGGGGGTCTGCAAAAACATGTGCTAGTTTATTTTTGCTCATTCACAATTATAACACAAACATGAGTAAAAGTGCTCATACATGTACACTCAACTGCATAAGTAAATATTTTTGAACGTTGTGTGTTTGTTGCTTCTTGTCTGACTGCACATTTGTCTATCTAAATATTTTCAAGTACATTGGCTGGTTGGTCTGTGTACTGCCATTTAATAACTCTATTGTGAGGTCATGTACTTGCCTCAGAACCATTAAAATAAACTTTATCTGTCCAGTGAAACTTTACTCTATTTGTTTTTTTTTTATTGTTTTCAACTTTCTCTTACGTTTAGGATATTTAAGTGTTGGTTTAGTAGTTAAAAAAACGTATGAATCAACTAAAAGTAACTAAACTAACAAACTTACTAAAGTTTTGTTTGTGCCCTCATCATGCAAGTTTTGCTCCAGTTTATTGCTTTAAATCAAATTATGGTTTCAAGCATTTACCTAGGTCGGCAATTGTTGTGTTTCTTTTTTTTTTTTTTGCTAAGAAATTATTAAAAAAGGATGTTGTAACCATTATTAAATATTTTATGTTTACAACTCACATAAGCTTTAAAAGAGTAAAAAATTATTTTTTTATAGCAATTAAATTGCGAAGTTGCTTCTTAGAAACTCATATTCTAAATTAATTTTAATGGAAGGTATTGGGTTGATGCGTTTTGTTACAAAACCACAAAAGGCATTGAGATCAGAAGGGTTATTAGTCAACCAGTTTTTATCGGTTTTTTGCAACATGGATTTTTTTAAGTGTACATATCTCAAACGTCAAAAAAAATCTGGTTTTCCTCAAAGGATTTCATCCCCACTATAAGATTTCATCCCAACTGTTTCGTAAAAATGCCGAATCAAAAGAAAAATATCAAAAATCCTTAATAGTTCGTATGGTTTTGTGAGTTTTCGTGGTTTTACTATTCTAAGTAAAACGAATTAATTAAGGTAATTTTTTCATGCATATAATTTTGAAAGTTTTGTTACTATTATTATACAAAAATACCATATTAGGACTAAAAGTAGAACTCGGTTACATTTTCTGTCTTTTATTAAACAAATTTTGGAAACTTCTAATACGGCAAACATGTTTTCAGCTTGCAACACTTTTACTTTTCTTCACAACTTCTTTACAACGAATTTACTTCACACAGTGGTGTAGTTTAAAAAAAAAAGTGGTAAAAATTCTGGAAGTTCTAAACTAAAGAGAGGATTTTTGTGAAATTTAGTTCAGCCATAGATAAAAAATTATGTTTTCAGTATTAGCTTCTATTTTTATTATAGGTCTAAGAGAGGCGGGGTTGTGGATGCTGAAATTTGCTGGCATCGAGTATGCAAAACAGTGTGCAGCCAATAACTCTTGTATCTATCAACGGAATTTTAGGATTTTAAACTTTTCAGACTTTGCTGATAAGGACAAAAGAAAACTGTGCAAAAATAACTCTAAGTTAAAATATGTTAAAATAACTTGATCCGACAAGTCGTAAAATGGATATTAATTCAAAACTTTAAATGTTTACTAAAAAATCAGTAATTTTTCAAGAAAAAGGTATTTGCATTGTTTTTGAGATTTCTAAAATTGTTGCTCAAACTATTATTCTTATTGTTCATTGTGAAATAAAAATATAAGTTCTTCTATTTTATTAATATGTATTTTCGATCGGCAGCTTTTGCGACCGATCAGTTTAAGGTTGATTGTTGAATTCTGTTTGTTTTCCGATAAGCCGGTTGTACGACTGAGCGGTTTAAGCTTTATTCTATGAATATTCTTTTTAGAATTATTCTAAAGTTTTATTCTATATTCTTATCCCTACGTATATTTTGCAGCGTGAAAAAATGCTTGGTTGGCATGTATTTATGCATGATGTGTGCGTTCTTATCCGCAACAAAGTGTGCGTATCAAGAGTCATGATAAAGGCATGATAAACATTGGAGTTTACAGTGAAACACATATAATGTGGACAAAGCAAATATTGTAAGATAAAAGATATTTAATCACACTACAATTGATAATTCAACAGATGACTCTTCAGCAAAATCTAAAAAGTTAAGCTTGCGGAGTTCACAGCAAGGGAGTGAAATAAATATCTATGAATTAGATTTTGTTGGCAAACTAGTGGACTTTATTTCTATAAAAAATCTAGACAGTGCTGCCACAGGGCAACACTTTAAAGTAACAATTTGCCTTTAAAGTAACAGTTTTATACCATTAAAAAATACACAAAAATTTACAATAGAAAATATAAACTATGCAAATCTAACGCGATCCGAAAAAGTAGAATGCGATCAAGTACTTCTTTTAGGGAAAAAGATACTTTTGAAATAATTCTGAATTTAGGTATTTCAAGGAAAAAATACGAAATATTATGCAAAGTGCCTAGAGAAAAAAGGAGAGCTTTGCCATCGTATTTGGAATAAAAATAAATTTTAGCATCACCAATTGGTGTGCAATAATAGCACATTGCAATAATGAGTATATCAACCTTTTTTGAAAACACAGCATGAAGGTTAATTTGCAAACTTAAACGAACAGGATCTGGATGTATTCAACAAGATTAAGTTGTCATTTATTTATAAATAGGGAAATTATAAATCATCTTGATTTTAGGCATATGAACAAATTGCTGAATCCAGTGCGGCTGTGTGGACTATTTAAATGGCATCGTATAGGTCTTAACCACAATGGCGTCTACCGATTCTTACCGTACTGTTAGTATTTCTTGACCGGTGCTAAAACTTTTGTATTTGGTTTATTGTAAATAAACTAATATTCAAAAAATCGTTAAAACCGCTCAATTTTAAGCCTGTGGGGTATATTTTCTTGGGTAATAAACATATATTTTATTCCTTAAATGCATTCGTTAAAGGGGTATATCTGTTTCACCATTTTTTTTTAGAATAAGTTTTATTTAGCACCTCCTTTTGAATTTGCTTTGCGGCTAATAATGGGGCTTAAAGGTTGTATGTTTTGCATAAAGTATTTTTATATGTACGTTTCATTTATAACACATTAGCTGCTGGCTGGTGCTCCCTTCTTTTATTCAATATCAGAAAATGTCCTTTTTAAACATATAATAAAATGCCAGCACTGTCCCATCTCGATATATTTTTTAAGTGCACGTTTGTTTGCTTTAAAACATCTGTTTATCTCTCTTAAAAGTAATTGTCTTGCCGTATTGGTGTGTTTGTGTCTAAAGTAGTAAATTTTTGAGAACGAATAAAAGCAATTTTATGAGCCGTTCGTTTTTCTTCTACTTGATCTTGGCATTTTCGTATGTTTATGACCTTCAATTAATTTCTTTTTACCCTCGTGGACAGAAATAAGCCATAAACATTTAAGGCAAAAAAAAAAAAAGGATTGTGAAGCATAATAGTTTTTATTTCTTTATTTATTAAGGAAGAACTTCTTATGTAATTTGAACCCTTGCTCTGGAAATGATTACCACTTGTACAATACATTCATTGCTATGGAAGAAAAGAAATAAAACTGTTAAAAAGAGACCTAATTCTTCTTTGTAATTTATGTGAGCAAAATTTCTCTGGGAATTCTTTATTCTCAATAATTACGCATTTCAATAACAATTTGAGCAACCTATAAAAAAATTAAGGTCATACATAGTAAGTTAATGTCTAGTATGTCTTGTTACAAAAGTGTTGATATTTCTTTGGTGGCAAACAACTCAAGTTTACTAAAACCTTGGTTTACTAAAATCAAGTTTACTAAAATCATGACCATCTCCGTACGAAACAGTACGAAAATAATAATAAGAAAATCCAGTTATTACTTTCTGAGACCAAAATGATGAAATCGCAATTAATAAAAATCTAAAAACTGTGGCTTCAGAAAATCAAACAAGTTTTTTAATAAAATCAGTTCAGTTGGTTCATAGAGGTCTCTTTTTAAAATCTTGGGACTTTCAGCATTAATTTTATTTATTTTGGTATTTCAAAACAAGCAAAATCTGTTTGAAGTTTTATAATATAAATTCTTTTTTGCTGACTTTTAACGGACATCGCCAAGCCATATAGAGGTCATAAATAGTTTTTGAGCTCGTTTACCAAAATTAAATCTTTTTGAATTTTTAAATTTGCTTTAAATGAATAATATTTATCATGAAATTATATCGGTAGGCAGAGTAGAAACAAAAAGATTTAATTAACAGAAATAAAACTAAAAAACCAAAAAAAATTTTAAACTTATAGCAACATATAAATGAATTTTATTTTTTTTAGCTATTTGTAGGTTTGATATTCATGAATAATAAACTTGAGACAAGTAAAACCTTAAAAAAAAAAGACAAACCATAAATTGATTGTCCAATTTCAAATTGATATAAATCTTTATTTATATCTTATATATTTGGATGAAACTGCAATTAAAATCAAATTAAATATTTATTTGAAATTTAATGAAATATTGCATGACAGAAACCAACTAAACCTAAACATTAAGAAAATATTTTGTTAGGAAAACACTATGAGCGAGCAAGTTGGCACCAAAATAAAAAAAAACATTGCTATACATGTGATAATTGTTCCTTTTTTTATTGAAGAAAACACATTATTTTATTAATTATATTTAAATTATATTGTTACAATTATCTTTCCATATTAATAATGTATTCTTTATTATATTGTATATTTTATAAATTAGATTTTCTCCGCAATGTGTCCGTTGTCGTCGGCTTTCTAATATGTGTTAATTTTATAATTTAGTATGTTTTTTCTTTACTTAGGTTTTTCTGTCATATCAAGAGAGTGTTTTAACCTATTAGTTTAACACACGTTGTTCGTTGGGTTAATTGTGTTTGTTCCCACATACATATACACTTATACCCATATTCACAAAAACTATTGAAGGTTTATTACACGTTTATTTGACAAATATTCCATAGAAATACGTCAAATCAGAGCTTAATAAACTTACAATAATTATTATGAATATGGCCTTTAAACTATGTCCGAAAAAACTTTTGAATTATTGGTTATTCATAACATCTAACAAAGAGTTTGCTAAAAAAATGCAGGACTTTTAAAGATATACATATATATTAAAACCCATCTCTAATTTTGTCTTACATTTTCTAATATTAGCTGCTGAGAAAGATACACAAATTCTGCCAAATCTAAAATTGTTCTTAATTACACTGTGCTTGAATTTGGAACTTTTTTTTTGCCGACAGACGGGGCACCCAGTGACTAAACCTAATTCGGGTACGCTGAATTCAGTGGTGCTATCCATTTTTCTAGGTTAGCTCGCGTTTTCGAGATTTACCGTTATTTTAAAAATGGAGGAGGTTGCACTACATGTATTGAACTAACTAAAAAAAATGTTCATTTATTGAACTTTAGTAAAAAAGCAAAATTCCGCAATAAAATAACCTTTAATCTGATATATAATTCATTAAAAAAATTTCAGTTTTTAGAAAAAAAAATTTGTACTATTATGCAAAATTATGCAAAAAGGTTTCATAACACTTTTTTAACACATCTTAATGTTAGAAATTTACAAAAAACTTTTTATATGAACATGCAGAAATGTACTTTAATTAACAAGAAAATATTTTTTTCAATTTTTGAGGCTTCGTCTGGTAACAGGTTGAAACTGCAATTTTTCATCTTTTGTGAATAAAATCAAAAGTTGCACACAGATTTGGTCATTGAAAGCTCGTTCTGTTTCAAACATAATTGTTGGCATAGCTTAATTTTTCAATTTTTTATGCAGTTTTAAAGATCACAAAATTTCAAGAATTTTTTTTTCCAAAAACTGAAATTTTTTAAAATAATTTATATATCAAATTAAAGGTTATTTTATTGTGGAATTTTGCTTTTTTACTAAAGTTCAATAAATGAACATTTTTTTTAGTTAGTTCAATACATGTAGTGCAACCTCCTCCATTTTTAAAATAACGGTAAATCTCGAAAACGCGAGCTAACCTAGAAAAACGGATAGCACCACTGAATTCAGCCGAATTCGGTTTAGTCACTGGATGCCCCGTTTGTCGGTTTTTTCAACTAGCACAGTGTTATTAACTGTTTTATCAGGCTTTTAAGCAGATTTTTTTTCCTCAAAACTAGAACAAAATGTTTTTTTGTGGTTAAATTGCATCGTTCGACATTTTCAAGGAAAATGAGGAAGATTAAGTTTAAAACGTATTAATTGCTGAACACATAATGGCTGTTTTACGTCCACTACGGCCAACACCAGCAAGCCAAATGGCTTCAAACTCAAGTCAAAATATTGGATTTTATAGCATCAAATACAGGACGACGACACATTGACAATTTGGTATAAGAAATAAAAAGAAACAGCAGCAAGACTTAAACCACCATTTCTAGTTTAAACGATGCAAGAATTCCTATATTTAATTGATATTTTGTGATAAATTTAAATGTTAGATTATTTCGTGAACAATCTCTGACGAAAACAAATTTAAAACTTGCTAGAAATCATACTTGCAACCTGCTTAACAATAATTTTTGCTTCAAGTTTATTATAATTTTAGGATTTATTGAATGTTTTTGTTATTTTACATTGTAGCATAGAATTTTGTATGTGCAACTATAGATTTACAGATACTCAACCGAATGCATAGAATCGTTTTTGCATTTTTCAATATTCTCTAAATAATATTCCGTTGTCAAATGGTTGCCTTTACTTTTCTAATGCTTAAGCTAATACAGCAAGAGTGGCAATTGAAAATAACAATAACAACACCAAGCCGATGGGGAGGGAAGCAGATGCTTCAGTGTTCAAATTTCAGCTATCGTATTAACATCAGCTGTGCCAACTAAAAATATTCATCTCTTCGTCTTTTCACTTATTTTTTTGTTCGTTCGTTTCACGTCAAAGTTGTTTTCTCCCCTCTCACGGCGAACATTTGAGTGTGTGTGTGTTTGTGTGTGTGGATATATTTTTTATGTTAAACAAACATCAAATTTATTTTATTTAATATTGGAAATAGGAAAATACAAATAAAAGTATTTGCTTGCCTTAAAAGATTTTTGCTGCTTTTATTTCATTTGATTAACTTTAACGTTTTAGTATTCCTGATTGCACTTAAATCATTATAATTTATTTGAAATTAAATTCGGTTTAAAAAGAATTATTTGAGATTCATATTTTATTTTGGATTTATTTTTTTCCTCATTTTTTTGTCTGTACTAGAATGATAGCTTTTAAGCTAAGTGAAAAAAATTTGCTGGCGAACAGTAATCATTTGAATCGCTGTCTAAAGCTACATAAGTAGTTTAATATTTTGCGAACAGTTCATAGGAAGAGTTCTTAGAAGGTTTAACATAATCTAAATACTGCACACATCGACCTTTTCAAATACGTAGGTAACAAATAGCTCATCGTGATGTGTTTTTTTGATAAACGATGGCTTATATTTCTAAAAGTATATCAAATCTATAGGTATTAATCTTTCTATTTATCTCTATAAAGTAAAAATTGTCTATACTGATTGAAAATATATTCGTCCTTAAAAAATTGTTTGTATACTTATTGATATCTCACTGGCTTATGTAACTAACAATTACCACAAAGTAAAGCAATAATCCTTAGCATAACATTGGTCGGTACAACAACTTTTGTTTATGTTCCAGCAGGAAAAACTACCCTACTTTATATTTCAACTAATTACCAAAATGAACACAATAGTTTATTATCGGTTACATATTACAAAATGGCAGTTTTAATCATAAATTTATGGTTAGTTATTAAGCAATCTAAAAATTTAGCAAGTGCTGAATTACTCTAGGCCTCAAAAGCTTCGCAATTGTGTTTTATTTTAGTCAAGACATAAAATCAATTGTAAAAGATATTGCAAATTGTTATAATTACAGTAGTGAAAACGTAAAGAGTTCCAAAATTTATAATGCAAAATGCAGATTTAAAATATTTGACAAATATTTTAAACAGTAACGAACAACAAAATTTATTTATTTATATCAAGAACACTTAAGAATAGAATTCTTTTATGGTTCATTAAAATGTTACATTGACATACATATATGGTAAAACGGAAAAAAATATACAATAAAATATAATATATATATAATAAAAAATGTACTTATAATATAAATCTTATACTAATCCAGTATTATGTAAACTTTATCACATTATTATAATGTTTAAAAGCGAAAAGGAAGATATACAAAAAAAAAAAAAAAAAAAAAATAAAAAATAAAAAAATAAATAAAAAAAAAGTAAAAGCAAATTGATAAATATTTAAGAAATATAAGTAAAAAATAAAATTTTTCGAGCAATATATGCACCAAAAAAATTTTATATTAATGTATAAAAGTCTTGAAAATATTTAGACGATGAAGCTGATAAAAATAAAAATCGCAAAAAAATTGGAAAACACATTTTTGTAATTTGGCAATTTCTATTTGCCAGCTTAATATTGTACGCATGTTCGCTTCATTTTACAGTACAGTATTAATTCGAATTTCTTAATATCTCTAAAGAAGTAAAAAGGGGTTTGGGTTTACACTAATAATACATGGTGAAAAGAAGTTCAATGTATTTTATTTTAGAAAACTGAACAATTTTTGAATTACATATAAGAAATGTAGACCTAATAAGCAATTCAACTCTATCAGCAAGTAAATTGTATATGAAAGTGTATTTTTACACCTAAAAAAAATATTGCGTTATAGTTTTTTCGTGAAATATCCTTAGGATTCGTGACCGCCCTAAAATGGTAACACAAACGAAGTTTTATACAAAAAACACACTCAAACGTGACTTTGGCCAAAATTCGATCACCACATTTTCACGACAACCGCTCATCTTTTATAGAAACCTTTTCATATTTAGCACATTTAGAACTGCACCCACAACTCCTGCAGAAGCACTGTTGAGTTGAATACAACTAATTTATGCAATTACTTTACAGCTATTTTCATTTTCATTTTAATGATATTTTTCTCATCATAACTTTCAACTGGCCTTGCACCTTCTGAACCTTTACTTAATTCATCATAATGATTTACAAACATGATATGCTAAATGTAGTATTTGATCAAATTGTGTTTAATATTGTATGCACAAGGTTTAATATCGAAAATGGTATGTATGCACCTACGGTGGTATGTATATATGAATATACCACATATGTGGTTTTATTAATTTTTTTAATGTGTAACTGCACAGAAAAAGCAATACAGCATTTACTAAACAGTTACAGTTTGGTTCTTTAAAAAAGCAAAATCAAACGTGATTTTGCTGCAAAATGCTGTATTGTTGTGCACAGCAATACAGCAGACATCAGTTATGGCGAAGAGGAACATACCATTTTAGTAGAAATGTATCCTAGAAAAGCTTCTCAAATAACGTTTGCTGGATAAAAATTTGTGATCTGCTGTTTGCAAAGTTATATTGGGCAGATTTTTGTCTTGATTTTTAAATATAATTTGATTTTTCACTACTTCTTTGATTACAACTTATAAGAGCAACTTTAGACACTTAAAGTTAATTTTTTTATAGGTAACAGACGTTTGTATGAGATTTCACTTCAAGCAGCTTCTTCAAAATGAGTTGGTAAAATTATGCAAAACAAATGCGCGATAAGATATACCAATGAAATAAACAGTAAATAGATTTAGGTTTTCAACAGCAGTAATAATATATCTGTACAGAAACTTGCCTTTAATGTTATTAGTTATGGTACAACTCAAAAACTGATATTGCATTATTACAACTTAAATTTAAATGAAAATCATCAGATATTGTGTTTAAATATAAAGCTTAATTTCGATTTTGAACATTTCTCTCTACTGTAAATATTATTCAGACGAGTCTTGCCACCATTTATGTTATCAACTGTGTTGAAGAACTGTCAGCAACCAGACCACCAATACATCATCACTTGCAGTAGTGCATGCTACCAAACAGATGTTTGATATGAAAATATAAAAATCACTAAACTTCATCCATAAATTCATAAATACATATATACGATAAATGCATACAGTCATACAAGTTTGAGTACCCAGCAAACATTAAGGCAAGAAATTTAAAAAGACATTTCCCTTACATGCTTGAGGGGAAGAAATTGGCTCAGTTATTCAAAAAATGTTTGCCTACGAAAAAGTGGCTAAATGTTGAATAGGAACCACACCTTAATAACAAGTTTTTTTTCTGCAAGTCATTTGACGTTTCTCAATTCTAGGCTTACCAAAATTTAATCATGGAAAGATAGCAATGCTAGTGCCGAAAAACTTCACGCTCATTGTTGATGAACATTATGCATAAAGCCTTGCATTAAGACATTTAAAAGGTGCAATTGGCTAAGCAACTTAAGTCTCATAACCGTTCGAAGCATCGCTAGTGATTAGAATGGTGGCAAGACATGGCAGCAGTGGATGATCAATTTTCAAAGGGATATAAGTATATAGCCTTTTATCCACAGGGATGGAAGTGGATATATATGATTCGGCACAGCCGAATATTGTTTTTTTCTAAAGCTGCTCTACAAAACAATTATCAAAATTTGCTTTAGTTCTAGTTTTTTTTAGTTTCATTTCTATATTACCACAATTGACTCAAAATTTGTTTTTGCGATACGTACTTTTCAAAAAAAAGGATAAAAAATTTTAATTATTGTTACATTCAAATTATTGCTTAGTTAACTCAAGCCAGCGTGTTTGCTGATTTTACAAAAATAATAATTGTATATGTGTTCATATGCAAAATTTTTTTTTAAGTGTAAAATTTGCATGAATTCAACATGAAAGATAACTATCTGTTCCCAATTTGTTTGTTCAATGCACACATTATGATGCTTAAGCTGAAGCTGGCTAAATATTTAGGTATGAATGATGGTACATCTGTTGTTAATGATGACGATACTGATGGTGATGACGATCTCTCTTTGCCACTGTTTCTACATCCACCTGCACTATCATGAAAACTTACTGCAGCCATGTAGTTGGGATTTTTAAATAACTGAATATTCATTAAAATTATACGAAAATGATGAAAAAAAAAAAATAAATTCGCATAAAGACCTTGTTCCTGCCTTCCTTCCTGTCTCCACTTTTGAAAATATATATACATAAATAAAAGCTGTATAGTGCTTTAACAATTTTGCTAGCAAGTACCTGCACTGGTGAAATAGGTGTAAATTTTTTAAGCCACATATTTAAGGATAGAATGAAAACAAATATTATTTACAAAACGAGTTGAGTTATATTTTGTGTTTCTACTATAACTAATTAGCCAAGACCATTTTTAAAATTTGATACAATGATTTATGGCATTCTTGTGTTAGTAGGTATCACATTGTCAAGCAAAGTTAAATATTTAGTTCAATGTTGCTACAACATTTTTGCAGGCTTAAGATTTTCGTCATCTAGATATTATCATAGTATATCATACTGTTTTATAACTTTTTTTGAATGATGTTGTTACATCAATTTCCAAATTAATAAAATTATTCTTAAGCTGGTAAAACACCTTCTACATGGGACATTAATTAATTAACCATTATACTTTCATCTACAAAATTTTCCATGGCCATAATTTTTACACTTTTCATTTTACCCCAATTAAAATTTATATATTAACTCTTATGATTATGATTACAATTTATAATGAAACGCTTATGACAACTTGCCATAAAACCACCGACAGCTACCAACCACTTGTTTAGAAAAATAGAAAATATAAAAAAATTAAAAAAAAACAACGAATTGTTGTTCTGCGGTAGAGGATTTTTGTTTTTTTTTTCCAGCTTAGTTGAACAAAAAATAAAAATGTGAAACACAACAAACAAATTTTCATGGTTTATGTCTGTGTAAAATATTAAAATCTTCTGCATTTCACTTGAAATTTTCTGTGTCCGCATACACAAAACTTATATTTATATGGTATTGCACAGGTACACATGTTGGTGCTCAGCAGTAAAACGGTGATGCAGGATGGCCGTTCATAGTGCCAAACGGCCAGATTTAAGAGAATAAAATTACTTACATTTTCTTAACAGAAAATTGTAAAAATCTTAAAAGATATAAAACACATTAATTTCTTTACATAAAAAAAAAGACAAAAATAAAGAATATACAAACACATCTGTAAACTGATATTAATAAAATACAAAACAAACTTAATTTTTTATTTCCTCCATGAGCTAATCCGAATATAATATCTTAGGACTAAAAGTAGACCCTGGTTATTTTTTTTTCTGTATTTTTCAGCCATCTATACGCCGCCTACATTTCGCTAACGCTAATCAACCAATGAGTAGACTCGAAAAATCTTAAAAGAGTGTTAGAAACCCAACAACTTATCCCGAAATTCCCACTAACAATATTAGAATTAGCAATGTTCAAACTAACCTTTAATATAGAAAACATTTGTTCTTTTCGCAGCACTCTCACGTTTCTTAAGAACTTCTATATAATGAGTTAACATTGGTTACGGGGCTTTGTATTTCAGAAAGTAACAATAAATAAGTTTTTGATTTTTTCAAAATGAACTAAATTTTTATTTGCCCTAAAAGCTAATTGAAATGTGATTATTAACTTTGGTATAAAAATGCACCTTATCTCTGTTTTTTTCAGCCGTCTATATGCCGCCGAAATTTCGTTGATGGTAATCATTTATCAGTATTAAAGGTTTGTTTGAGCATTCTTAATCTCATTTTTTTATGGAAAGTTTGGAAAAAGTAGATGGGTTTCAAACGTTCCTTTAAGATTTTTCGAGTCTACTGATTGTCCTCAATGAAGTGTTGGCAGCATAGACACGACTGAAAAAGCAGAACACATTTATAGGGTATATTTGTAGAATTGAAACAATAAAATATAGCACATTGTTGAAATAATTTTTGGAACAAAATTTTCATATAAATTTTCTTTTTAAAAATTAAGCAAGTTTTATTTTTAAGCAAAGTTTTATTTTTTATGAACATGGGTGCTGATTTTAAGTGAAATATACCAAAATTTAATTTCATAAGATCATGAAGATTAATATAATGTGAATGTTTGGTATATAAACCATCTTTTGGCATTCCGTATTCTTATTATAAAAATTGCAAAGCTAATAAAATATCTCAGACAAAATTTGAATATGAGAAATATTGCCACACACAGAAAAAAAGAACGACATCGTAAAATAGATATGATAGAAACTTAATTAGAAATAAAACTAATTACAACATAAAGCTCTGCAGCAACAAAATAAAATGAACAAAATATTTTTTTTTTATTTTATTTATTTATTTATTGTATCTTCTTTTTGTGAACTAACAATAAGTGTTCAAATCTTGAGTCTAAAAGTTAAAATATTAGACCAGGCAGTGCCAGACTAAAAAATCAGTTTTTCAAATTTAATAAACCAGCACACCAATTTCGGAGTGAGTCATCTAAGAGCAACTGTATCTCTCTTTCGCAATCGAGTGTGCCCGCTTTGTTATAAGAAGTTTCTATATGTTGTTGTAAGATGTTTCAGCAGCAACAAAATAAAATAAACAAAATATAAGAAAGAAATTTTATATAATAACCCCCTAATTTGCAACAATTAATTTAGGCTTATAATTTGTATCGAAAATCTGTCAAATAAAAATTTAATAAACCTAAAATATTTATTATGAATAAGACCCTAAGAATATAATCAAATAGGCAAAATTCTAAAAATTAAAAACAAACAAAAATTAAGCAACTAAGATTTTTTTTACCCGGCACTTTTTAGCCACTTCTTACTTCATAAGCTCGCTAGGCATTTAATGCAGCAATCTTTGGTTAATTTATTTATGAAAAATATTATTACGACAGACATAAGCTCTGAATTATTTGGCCACGCAAACATATATATTTCAAAATAGTTCACATATTTGAAATTTTCTTCATTTAAAACTCATATTTTATTATTATTTTTTTTTTTTTTTTTTTTTGTATGTATCATATGCCGTATATATCGTACGTACACGAGTATGTATATTGGAGATTTTTTTTGATATGTACATGCATATACATATATAAGAAAGTTTTTCTTCTCTTTGAAGTGCCTATTTGCATCTCAACCATCAGTTCGCTAGATCTGGTTAACACATTGTGCAACACAAATTTATCTAGCTACTGGTTCAAATGGCAATTAAAAATAATCATATTTGGCAAAACTTAGCATAAAATATATATAAACGTAGTTCAAAAAAATGTATATCTAAATAATTATTAACAAATAACGCAAGACATTTCGTTAGTTTTTAAATTGTATTTATATCATGAGCATCTAGAACTCATGGTATGTGTTTTTAGCAAAAACATAAACTAGCAGACAACTAAAAATTCATATAACTTTGCTTGAATATGTTTATTAATTTTTAGTTGTCTCTATTTGTAAGTTTTTAAAAAATAAAGGTCAAGGATAGACTAGTGGTTTCCTTGCTTGAGGGCAAAAATCTACCTATGTGACCACATATTAAGTAATAATAAAAATTAGATTCAGTAGCCAGAATATTAACAAAAAAGGGGCTGAAAAGGGCCCATTTCATTATAAAACTTCCCGCTGCAAAGTTGTTCTACATTTTTTTTGTGTATATGTGTTTATATAAAAGAGGTTTGTATGTGTGGTTCTGAACAGAGCCCCACTGAAGTACGTTTTTGGCAAGTGTTGACAGCTATAAAGAAAGACACTCGGGCACTAAAATAAACTTTTTTTTTTTAAATTTGTTTCTGTACTATTTTTTCGCGCTTTTGTGAGTCTCTTCGTCAAGTTCTTTTGTTTTAAGCAAATTTGTTTGTTGTCACTTAACAATTTTCTGACGGGGACAGTTAACAAAAAGTGTGAAGATATAAAAAAATTATATTTAAATGGCACTTAGTATTATTAAGGCATATTTTAAGTTCTTTTTGATTATTTTAACACAAATTAAAAAGCCACAGTAAAAATAAGGAGATTTAAGGGACAGCAAAATTGGCAAGAAATTGCAAACCGTTTATGGCTGTTAAAATGAAAAGCTAAAAGTTTTAGTTGAATGCTTAAAAGGGATGAATATTTTTAGATGAAAAATTATATCGTATTAGTTAGCATTGGTGTTCTTAATAGTTATATTATTGAAAGTAAATTTTTTGGTTGCTCATATGATGTCAAAAAATGTACTGGTACTCTAGAAGTATTTGTATTTTAGTCGGAAGACAAATTCCATCATTGCCGCTAAGCGAAAGTAAACCAAGAATATTGTCTTTATGACTTTAAGATGACTTTTTTGTATTAATTTATTTTAATTTTACTACGATAACAAAGTCTGTGGTGTTCAACTCATATTGAAATAGCTTTCATAACAACACATGTTTGCTGCAGAGAGCTGCCGCGACTTCATCTCAGCTGATTGTCTATTCATATATAAAATTTTACTTGTCCTAAAAAAATTTTATTAACTAAAATTAAAATAAAAATTTATCAACCTAGGGGTGAAATTAGAATTTTAAAAATCGAAAAGGAAGATATGTTACAATAAAGTTCAACATAATTAAAATGTAATTATAAGTTATAATACTTTTCATTCAATTTATACTAGATTTTTTGTATGTTGGGGGTAGAAGAAGTGTACGAAAATAGGAGAGTTTTAACCTCTGTAAACAATGTTCACATCTACACTATATTTTTTTCTTCCTCAAAATCGAAAATAATTTTAGTGTCGTAAGATTCCTCATATCAAAATTTTTAAAAAATTCAAGCAAATAAAGTTAAAGAGTTGTTAGCCGGGGATCGTATTTGGGATGTTGGACATCCAACGCAATAATCATAAGCCCCCAAATTATTTCGAAGCCAGGTTGTAACTATTTGCCTACTGTTTTTAAGTTACAGCGTTTAGCCATTCTACTTCCTGTGCTCTTCATTACTGACTGTCTCTATTATATCACGATCACGAATGAAAGTAACTTAAGTTTTAGTAAGATCACTTCTGAGTGCGTGAAGGTGATTTAAGATTAAAATTTCGTGCATAATTATCGGTTTAAGATAGTTTGCGAAGTTTCTCAAAATTTCACGAAAAAGTCAGAACGCAAATTTTGTTATTATCCAGTAAAACTTTAACATGTATTTCCTAGAGTTATTTTGCATTGTGGTTTATTTTAACTCAATTTCTACAAGGCATTAACACTGGCCTGCAGAAATTTGTTTTGAGAGAAAAAAATTTTAATATATCATTAGGCGAAATAATTACTTAAGTAGTTTGAACCCAATAAGTTATGAGTAAACGAAATCACAAGTTATACTATGAATATTGTTTTTTAAAAAATGGATTTGATGCAATTCTGAAGGCATCGTGGTGGACGTCCAACAGCCATGGTGACAGAAGGTGAGTTACAACAGAAAGTAAGTCTTCGAATTAAATGTTTTTGTCTTCCTTAAAATTTGAGATATATTCTTTATATAGACAGATTTTGCCAGACCAGCAACGCAGCACTGTCATTACACCCAAATAACTAAAATGAAGCCAGTGAGCTGTAAAAATACAGCACCAACCCCTATTGTATTTGGTTAGTAGGTACTAAGATTTGTAATTGAATTTTTCATAAGAGTTGCGATTTTGACCATATGAAGAGCCTCTTTAGTTTTATATCAGATTGTAGAAGTCTTTACTCACAAAAAAAAACTTCGAAACTCCGTCCTAAATCGCTTGTTTCTAAAGAAACGTTGAGGTACTTTTATTTATTAGTCTTCTTACTAAATGGACAACTTCTGTCTGGTTGGCTTTTTTTCTGCCCAAGCACATGGATATAAATAGCTAAATATGAAAAAGGTAAAAAACTCCATGTAAAAGATAAAATGGGGCATACAATTATTTGATCTTACAAAAACTTTGCAAGAGCGAACAAAATTTCTCCAGATTTTGCGTTTAATCATTGAGCAGTTAAAACCAAAAAAAAAAAAAGGATGCTTTTGCGAAACTTAATGCTTTTACGATTTATTATTAGTGTTCTTTTGTTGTTATTGATATTTATTTATATTTATATGCATTATTTGTTGTTTATATGCAGGTGTTTACTCAGAACCAAGCAAAAAGTTTCAGAACCGTCTTCTTTTAACCGTTTAAGTTTAAGTATGAATGTTCTTTAAAAATTTGCTATACACTGTTTTGAAAGATATTTGTTTAATAAAAGTTGCCACTTTGACTTGTACTTTCCAACCAAAATTACTTACTACAACATTCAGCAGGATCTTAACGTAATTTGGTTGTCGTTCTTATGGCAAAAATTATTATGCTTTATTGGAGATAAAATAATAAGAAAAAAAATTTAATTTATTTTCCTCTATTGACGAGCACAATAGATTTCGAAAGCATATTGCTATAAGTAAATAATGAAATATTTAATAAACATAATAGAAAAAAATATTTTTTAATAATATATTTTTGCTTGCTGTTAGATATAAAATTTTACTGAAACTAAAAGTAATAATGATATTTAATATTGCAAAATTATTTGCCATAATGATTGACTTTTCGTAAAATTTGCTTTTATTATCCGGTTTATTTTCGATATTTACTTGACAATTGTTTATTTTAAGTATTTTTTATAGCTCATTTAACCACAATTTTCTTTTCTTTAAGTATTCGTTTTATATTATTTTTTTCCCTTTTTAAGCAAAACTTTTCGCATTTTAAAATATTTGCTTCAATAAATGTCTTCATGGTCTGTAGAAAACTTTTATAAGAAGCGCAAAGTATCTGTTGAAGATATTCTTGGAGGGAGAAAAATCACTATAATAAACTTTATATTATTCCTAAAGTTCAGTTCTTTTAATATTTTTTTTTTATTAAGTATAATGGTATTTTTATTTGTGCCTCTGAGCATTAACATTGACGTTTTTGGGGGAAAAATACTGCTTGTTAGCGCTCCAAATGACAAAAAGAAATTGGTAACTATGACATATGAAACATTTTATCGTAAAATTTAGGGCTTTCGATCAAAGTTTGAAAGGTAAATTCGGTTAACTTTTTCTATGACAGTGAGAAAAATAGTTTCATGATACCTTCAACCTAAAATGATGTGCTGAATAAGCAATTGTTAGGGTACAACTATAGAAAAAACTATTTTGCATATTGCTTATAATTTTACTGTGATCGTATCCTTTATGTAAATGTCAAAGGCGGAAATTCAGAAATTGGTGAAATAAATCTGACATTTTCTTTACAATATACACTGCAGATCTACTTTCAAAAAGTGATTTCATGATAACCACCCATGCGGGTTACACTACAATAATACCTGCCAATTATTCAGCGTGTGCAGCGTCAACTCTCGTGCAACCTAGCTCAATGAAAATTACAACAGGAACTTTCTAGGACCCAAGTGAGCCGCTCTCATGACCGGCAGCCCACACAGCATAGCTCAACGTAATAAAAGCATTGTTAAAAGATGAAACATAAACAACATACTGATGAAACAACTCATGTTACTTGCACACTCAAACAGAGAAACTGCCATCCTGTGTATTCTAATGAGATAATGATTATTTATAACATTCTGTGTCAAGTATTTAGTACTGCACATTGGTAGATAATTGACTTGAAAAAGTCATTTACAGCATGATATAAAAACAAAAAACTATGAACTGGCTACTAGCTTATATAATAAATTAGTATTAAATAAAACAACTTTAAACCCTATTGGGATTTATAATGTTCAGTTATGGAGAAAGTGTTATTATAGCAAAATTGTCTATATCAATCTAAAACTTTACGACTCACCAAAAAACATCCTGGTTGTCAGATGTTATAATACAGATAGTGACCTTAATATACCAAAATGTCAAAGAAGAACTGCAATTGCAATTACATGAGCAGACTCAATAACCATCAATATATCCAGGCCAAATGATGCTAAATGATCTTAATGAAGTTCAAAAGAAATAATAAATTATATCTTCTTTTTTTAATTTAAAAATATCTGTCGCTGTGTTTTTTTTCTTATATTTTTCTAAATATATGTATATAATATAGCAGCAGTAGATGAAAATTAAGCTTAAGGTTAAGTTTAATTTTGGATAATTTTGTTGTTATCTGGATAATTTTCCAAAGTTTTTTTTTTATATAAAATTTGCTTATTATATGTATGTTAATAAATTCCAAATAAAAATAACTATCTAATAAAATACAAAATATTAATGTAGGTCGAAAAATGAACCTTTTTAAAAAATATTTGCTGTCTTTTTTTTTTAGCTGTTTATATGCCGACGACATTTCGTATATGCTAATCAACTCATCAGCAGACTTTGAAAAATGCTTAAGAGTTTGTTTGGAACTTAACTACTTATTTCATAATTGCCATGAACAAAATCAGAACCAGCAATGTTCAAACAAACCTTTAACACAGCAAACATTTCTTTTCGTTTTTGCAACTCTTTTACTTTTGTTTGCAATATTTTTTAAAAAGGTTCATTTTTGGACCTAAATTAATACATTTCAATTGGTTCTTAAAGCAAATAAATAATTTAGTTCATCTTTAAATAAAAAATTTATATGCCAATTATTTGAAGATCTAATTTAAAACTGACTTTGCTTAAAGTATTTGTTGTTTCATTTATTTAAATTATTGTGATGCAGTTGAAGTTCGAATCCCTTCAAGGCAAAAAAAAAAAAATATGTGAGTGAAAGTAACATCCACTAAGTTCAAACAATAAATAATGTCAAATACTAACCCCTAAATTCTAAATTGCAGACAGCCGACCAGTTTGAATTTTTTGCAAAAAATTTGCCCATCTTGATATTTTACTAAATTTTTGTTGAGCAACTTCAAAAATAAAAACAATTTATATTTACAAATTATTTGCAGGTATAATATTAAAAATATATGTATAACAAAAAAAAAAATTAAAAACTCGCATTAAAATATACTAATATATGGTTTTATTTAATAAAGAGCTTTAATTTTTAAACAATATTTCGAATCATGGTTGGTGCTCTGCTTCAGCAACTATCGTAGTTTTTATTAAATTAAAGTGTTATTCTTCAAAAACTTCATTATCTTATTTAATTTATGTATATATCTGTTAAAACATACAACTTTGGTTCTGCGCAAAAGCACAAAAATTTACTCCATATTCGTCAATTATTAAAGCATGTTATTAAATGAAACAATAAAAAAGTTTTAGTTTAATATATTGAAATTAATCTCAACTAACGCAAATATATAATTAAAAGACCAATATAAGTATGTGAAAATATCACAAAAATAAGGAAAAAGTTAATGCTTGAAAACCACTTTATTTTTTACACAATGTAACAAATAAAGCTACTATAAAAATTATTGATAAAACTTATCACGGTATATGTATAAAATACTTGTGCGAAACTTTTCAACTATTTTTCAGTTTACCTTATCGCTAATTTCTTACAATGTTAGATTTCATGTAGATGCAAAGTGGTTACTAATAACTACCTTTTATTCTGAAATGAAGAATGACATTAAGAAAATTTTATAACTTTTGTTCACAAAAATATGTGCTTAAAACCTGACATGTTTTTGGCCTCAAAAAGTTCAAAAACATTTTTTTTACATCTGCTTATTGCTGCCGGTTGCAACAAAACTAAAAAGTACTTTCAAAACAATCGTTAAATAAATGGTTGCTACAAATCAACAACAAGGACACGACATACAAATTTAGAATATTGCTAAAAAAAAAAATAAAAATAAATTCAAGAATATACAAGAGTATGAAACCTCAGGCGATAAGAACAGTTTGATACCAAAACTGTTGTATATCTGATTAAGGATTTAAGTTCAATCTGCAATAAAAAATATGGAAAAATATTTTAGGTGTGTTAAAAAATACATTTTTGCAAGCAGCAGTGACTATTCAAGGGAAGTTAGCAAAAAAGCAATAATTTTTAAGGAAAAAATAAATAATTTCACAAAATATGTTTAATTTTTATAAAATCGTCTCTATTGCAAATTTTCTATGAAATTTTATCGTGTAGTTAATACAGAATTTTGCTTTCAACTAACCATTATGCCAATTTTTTTTTTAGTATAAAATTCACTAATTTCAACTTCTCCCAATTTTGTTATAAGTTTTAAAACCTTACTTAAATTGCTGTCATAGTTTAAGTCATAGATCTTGTAGTTTACTAAAAAGTACATTTTTCTTATTTTAGCAAGTAAGGCAAGTATTTGCTAAAAAAACAAAACACAAAGCAAAAGCAAAAAAAAAAAATAATAATAATAAAAAATGATGCTTTGTGGAAACATAAAAGCCTGCATAAACGCGCTGTTACTAAAAAGAATGTATAGGTATACAAACAAAAGGTATATTTCCATATCTTGCAATTGTCTTACAACAAAGGCAGCCGTTTCTGATTTCTCTCCTAAATTTATGTACCTTTATTTTTTCTACATCCGGTAACAAAAAGATGAATAAACTGCAGCATAATTTTATTGCAGCAAAAAAATAATAATACGGAAAAATATAATAAAATTTAAAATAAGTAGGTATGCAAGACATTTTTTTTACATTTTAGATATGTAGTGAACTACCTGGGATGCAAATGCACTTATTTTAAAGTTAACCATATGGCATGAAACTAAATTTAATTCGAGGACAAGTCAGTAGAGAAAATAATAAAATTAAAAATTTGCAAGAGCTTAGCAGTAAGAAAGAATAAAAAATCGTTTCTATATCAATAGTTTCCTGTAAAAAAAATGTATTGTTGTCGATTTCGCAATTGCAAACATCTAAAAGAATCTCATTAATCATTTTTATCTAACTGAAGATGAGAGAAGTGATGTACAGCGAGCCGCATTCAAGGACTTTTACATTTATGCCTTGACAGAAAGGGAAACTTTACAAAAAAGAACGAATTATATTTTTGGTCTTATTAGATTTGTTGGTTTAAATAAATATTATCTAGAGTATTAGAAAAATACAAGAACTTTTTTGAACAACGTTTGTGTTCACACAAAATAAGAAAATAAATCTATCGAAAATATTTTCAAATAGCAAATGGCTTAATTTTGCAGCAATTATCGTTTAAAAACGAATACGATATACAAGAGACGTGTTTAGTTGAAAAAATAGAAAAAATTATTATTTTTAATTATAATCAAAAACCCCTTATACAAATTCTTTTCTTAATATGTTATATTCCAGTAATATAATATTTTCTAAAATTACAAAAAACTCGTTTCTCTACGCGAAAAGCAAAAGTTCGCAGTGACGGTAAAATTACCTAAATGCTAATGCGGATAAGAAATAAGCTAAAAGTTTACAATAAAAGCAAACATATATAAATAAATATAGGAAAAATATATAAACTTAGTGTTATATATTTTATTATATTTGCCATACGATCTCAAATAAATTTAAGTTTTTTTTTCAAAAGCAAAACAGCGATATTCTGAGATGGTATTTATTATTAAAAAAATAAAAATAAATAAAAAACTACATATGTTACCACATTACCTGAAGACTTTTGAGGCAACCACCAAGTACGCAAAATTAACGAAGTCTTGAGGACTTGAAGTATCTTTAAATAATGCTCGCCGTATAGGAACCAAACTTCTTGCAATTGACCTCGTTCCCCAAACGACAAAATTCACACTTCATTTTATTCTAATATCTACCACGCTACTTGATTTCACCAAAACTTATTGCTCATACGCTACGACGCCATGATATTATAGTGTAAAATAAAAAGCATACTTATGTGGGCACTATTAGAACAAACAAGTTTGTGTTAAGCGGCGTATAAGCATAAAAATTGTAATTGTTACAAATCACTCATGCGAGCCGTTTTTGCGACCTATTTTTTTTATACATATGAAAAACTCTATTATGGCTCCATAAACGATATTTAAGATCACTTGTGCTAGCCGTTGTTGAAGCGAGGAACACTTTGGAATTTGCTCATAGAGTTTTCCAAAAGACATCCCTAATACTTTTTTAAAGATTTTTATTTGTTAAAAAATTAACGAACACATAAGATACACACACATACCTGTATTAATGTTTGCTATGGTTATAAAACCACCGGTGAGCGTGTTCTGCACACAGAAAGTTTCAATCACTTTTAATGTGTGTAACAACCATTCATGCATTTTTGTGCTTTGTCAATAGTTTTTAATGCCACAAAAAATAAAATACCAGTAGCACATAAGTTTTTTGTGCGCTTGTACTTTATTTTATTTTTATTTCGTTTTTATTTTATGTTTCTCCATATTTGCCAGGCAATACCTGAAAACTATTTTAATTAATGTCAAGTGTATTGTTGTAGAAATGTGTGGTGAAGAATATTTGGTAGTTGTTAATGTTGATTAGAATTATTTTAAAACAGCAGGAAAATTATACTTTTTTTATTATGTAAATATTAACTTAGATCCACCGCTTGTTTTAAATATTTTTAATCAACTTCATACTCGTTGACGGTAATTCTTAACTTGAAGAGACAGATTTGAATAATTTGTTAGAAAATAATCGCAAAAAAATTTAAATGAAATATTAAACATACCTTCATAGCTAAAAATGCACTTAAAATTTGTATATTTGCATCGAAGATATACAAATTTTTTTTGTTAATTTTTTCAAGTCTCAATTATAGCTTTTCATTATTCAAATTTCACAAGTTCTTCTTTTAAAATATCTGCTAGTGTCTCATTCACATATGTCTGTTTTTCACATTTCTTTGACACTTTAACTCTTGTAATTCATTTTGAATGAGCTAATGATATTTAATTTGCATATTTATCATAGACTTTGTAGCCTTTGTCTTAAACAAAATGTATAATTTATTACGCGGTTTAAGTAAAATCTAGCACTCGTTTGCTATAAGTATTTAAACACATACTTTTATTAAAATATGTTAAACACATACACTCTTAACCTAGATTTTCTTAAGTTTCTTGGCAAGTACTTTGCTGCTGGTACAATGCATACAGGTACAAAAAGAAAAATTTCAACATGATTAAATGCTGGCATATCTTTTAATTCTTGTGAGTAAAACATTTAATATTTTACAATCATTTTTTGATTTGGTTTAGGGCAAACTTGAAAAAAATTAGGAAGCCATCTGCTAGGAAAGCTGGTTTTAATTTTTTTGGTGTCTTTTTAGGCTGGTTATAAGCCGATAAATTTTCTTTGAAAATGCCTAACCCACCCATATTAATCTATGAAATTTTGATTGCCACTCCTATGCTTGCTTTGAACTACTCTGGATTTCAGTAAAAATTAAATTCAAAGCCTAGTTCGACAGATTTTTAAAAAGGTTATTTTGTGTATACACTATTATTTGAAAAAGTAATTGGTACAGGGTGGCACTATTTTAATTTTAAGTTTTCGTGAAAATCACCAAATATTTGTTAGGAAAAAGCAACCTCTATAGGATTTTTATGAGCGTTTCTATATTAAGTTTTAGAAAAGGATCTGAAGTTCTATCCTTTTAGTACTCAAAATAAAATCGAGTCGCTTTTATTTGTCCAATATTTTTTTTTTTTGAATCGACGTTGAAGCGTTTTCCTTTCTTTGCGACGAGGCTCATGTTTACCTGAGTGACCCAACAAGCAAAATGGCCTCTGCTAATCTGTACACCTCGATTATTACACCAAATTTAGTGTATTTTTTTTAGCGCTTGAGATAAGCTGATCATCATTGTCCATTTTTGAGACTAGGGGACTATTGTCAACCTGCTAACTCATCTGTTGTACTTTTCAGACATGTGGTTTCAAAAACGTGGGGCGACTGCACAAGCAGCTAAGGCTTAGAAAAATTTGCTTTCTGAAAATTTCCCCCAAAAACTGATCAGTTGCTTTTGGAACATCCTATGTCCAACGTAGCCGTCTGATCTAACCCAAATTTATTTTGTATGGGGCTATCTTAAAAAGTTTACAATAACAATCACTAATCTTTTGTGGCCTTAAAGAAAAATATTCGTCAAGAAATCAGCTTAAGTGAAATAATTTCAACGTATCGTGTGGCACAAAACATAAGGCTCCGTTTTGAACCGTGTGTTCAACTCGACTAAAAATATCTGCAGGACATAATAAATAAAAAACACAAATCCGGATTTTTACTCAATCAATGCTCTTAAGAAGACTTCGTATCAATCATATTTTTCATTTAAGTTTAAAAATATAAATTTGCTACCAGACACTGTGTACTTTGAAGAATAACTATTTTTGTTGTAGTTCCTATAGAACTAGACATTGAAAATCAGGGCCTGCAAAATGTGCATAAAGCAATGTTATATATTAAATTTTATTCCATTTATGATCAACAAAGTGATTTCCAATCAAATAGTTAAAACGTAATGACCGATCTGAAATTCTGCTTCTTTTAATTAATGATAAGTTTTTTTTGTTGAAGAAACAATTAAACCATAACAAATTAGATTATTTACTCATTATATTTTTAAGGAAAACATTTTTTATACAGTTTCTGGTGGCAAGTTGACAGATAACATTTTAGAACTCTGGAATGAAAACAGTGAAAATTTGCGTCTTAATAAATTAATACGAACAAATTCCAATGGAAACTAAAAACAACCTGTGTATGATATATATTAGGAAGTTCAATTTACTATAAGCCAATATTGTGAATTTTTATAACAGCACATTTTATTTGTAATACAATAATACATGACCTAGGCCATGCCTTAAGCAACCATTTACAAATCTAGCACTCCTCTTTGCTTGTACGAAACAACATTTTAAATCAGCAGAAATCATCAGCCATAATTTTTCGGCCGCATTTCAGCAAAAATATATTTATTACTACCCAATAAGTATAAAGAATCTGACACTTTTAAATTTATGTACTTTGACATTGAAAAATGGTCTGCTCATTTTTGCTAAAGAAGTTTATTTTGCCAATAAATTTCATTAAATATTTATTTATACGTTTCATTTCTTTTGTTTATGGCTTTTTCTTACTTATGTTTCATACAGGTTAACTTTTCGATTTATAAAAGGAAAACAAAAAACTTTATCCACCACAATGTGCATCACATTTTCGCTTTCAATTTTTATGACCACCACAATTATAACATTTGTTCCGTTAAGGATCATCGAAACAGCAATCAAAGTCAACTGGTATTTGTGTATGTATATGTACGTTTAAGTTGCCAAACAATATTGTTTACTGTCAAACTCAATTTAGCTTGCGGCTCTTGGAATTGTTACACAAATCCGCAATAACAAACGCACGTCCACTTGCACTACAATTGTACTAAAAAAAACATTTGTTGAAAATTCGGTCAAGTACAGTGAAGGCCAATCTTATTTACAACAAAAATACTTTTCACAATATTTTAATGGTTTCTTATATAAAACATTATTACTTTGAATCTTTCTTTAGTAATACTTTAATATGGTCGCTCACTGTACTTGAAGAAAATTTGTGCAACTTTCAACTCACTTAAGCAAAGAAAAATTTTGTATACAATTTAGCGCGCCAAGAAATTTATTGTGTTGCAATAAATAAACGCAAGCAGTTTTAGACACATGGAAACAGGATTTTCAAATACTAACATTTACAAACATACTTACGTATAACATGAACACATGTGTAAGCTGGTATGGGCACACACACACACACATACTCCTTAGTACTTGGGCCTCTACTACGTACATAAACATATATAATGGCCCAGCTTTGCAGCGGTATTAGTGCTCAAAAGCTCTGGTATAGAGTGTAGATAAATTCTAATACGAAAAGATTTGGTACTGGCAATAATGGATTTTGCGGTTATTTTGTTTTAACATCTTTTCATTGTCCTCTTTTTGCCGTTGAAATTCATAGAAGGTTTTAGCAAAAAAAAAAAGTATCCTTAAAAGAATTGAAGCTGTTGTCTAAAACAATGTTCAAATAAAACAATGTTTGAAGTCGTACACTAAGATAAATGTTTCCATTTGTAACGCAGTATATTCTAGCATTAAGTACTTTCGAAAAGAAAGTTAATAAATTAGAAGAAAAAGGCACAAATTACTTTGGGATTTATTTTAGACTGTAATGAATTTTTTTGCAAGTTGTTTGCTGTAATAAAACATTTCAAAAATAAATACTGCAGATTGGCAAAACATTTAGTGTTGTATTTATCTCTGATAAAAATTATGTTTAAGAAAAAATAAGGATTTTCAGGATCGTAGCTTCATGCGTTGTGCAAATTTGCTGTGCATTTTATGATTGATCTTGAAACCACCGTTTTGTTTCGTGCAAATCTGCTTTAGTTAAGAACTTCTATATAATAAGGCACGAAATTCACAGAGGGCAAAGTCAAGTGCCAAGTTGGCACACAGCTAAAAACGCGATGGAATATTAAATTAAAGATTATGAACAGCAGCCATATTCCTTTCTAGTATTTTTCACAATTTTAAAACAAATTCGAGTGTTCTTAGATTGCTCAGTGGGATTAAAGTAGTCACTTGTGCTCTCGCTTTTGAAAAGAAAATGAGGCTCTGAAAGAATCTTTTATGCCTCAGCAATCTGAAATATTACGACTTAGTTTCGATTAATTCCAGACTCATTATTAAGTTATTTATTTATCTTTTCTTGGTCATTTATGATGTTGTTCTTATTTTGATTCTTGCAATCATCTGTGCGACTTTATTATAATCTCGCCAATTTCATATCATATGTTTTTTTGTTTGTTTGGATAAATCACTTTTTGTGAATTTGCCTTTATAATCTTCTGTTGATTGTCCAACTGAATAATCAGTGTTTAGTCATATAAGGTAGTCTCAAAAATCTGTCAATTTCTATCTAGCTAGGCTATTGCTAAAAAAATGCTATTCCTTAGTTACGGTCAAATATATTATAATCGTGAATGGCACTTTAAGGAATGATTTTACTATTATCAGTAACCATATTATTTCTTTATAGAACCATAATATTATTACGTTTATCCTTATTATTTAAAAATGAAATTTTCTAGTTATATACTATTAAATTTGTCTTTAATATTATCGCATTTAAAAACTTGTGCTAACTTAATTTTTCAAAATTTCCTCCATCATGCAGTTTTAAGGAAGCATTTGGAGCGTATTGTTGTATTGAAAGCCACTGTCGTTGCAAGTAATTAACGAAATCTCATGTTCAAGCAACTTTTGAAATTGAGACGAAAAACTATTTGAGGCCATTTTTAGTACACAAATTATGATCGCAACCGAGATTTAAACACATATATATCTCACAATACACACAGATATATTCGCGCGACATGCAGCTCATAGCCTGTTGTAATCAAACGTTATAATAATCTAATTTATTTATTTCGAAATTTGACAAATATAATAAATTTATGTTTATGTTAACTAAAAAGAACAGATTAGTTGTAAGAATAACTTATGCAAAAATTTACAACAAGTGGCCATATTACTACGATTTTTACTCTCTCAAAATTGAGAAAATATTTTTGTAATAAAAAAAGCGTGATCAACATTTGATCACTCCAATTAGATTGAAGTTTGCTTGAAATCTAGACCATGACCAATTGTATATTGCTTTAAGGCATTACTGACTGTCTATATACAATTTCATTGATCAATTTTGAACTTAATCACTGTATTTCTCTGTTGATTGAAGCATATTTTTTATTCTCTCGCCAACATCCTTGCTTTTTAGTAAGTCTTCAACTTTACTTTTCTTGTCTTCTTTTACAAATGTTGACTACTCCAATTTTATTACAAAAAACCTTTCTTAATTTTAAGTAAAAATCGAACGAAAGATGCGTATAAAATTATTACCATTTGTAAATCATATACTTCACTATAAAATAATATAAAAAACATTTTATAGTTCTAATTAAATTTTTGTGTAACTTTAATTAAAAAATCACAATTATGACAAAAAGTGATTGATAATTTCGGTTTGTTCTCTGTATCAATATTACTTCTATGTTTGGAAGTTTTTGATTTAATCACAAAATACACGAATTTGCTTTAAAATATATGAAAACAATTTTTGCAATTTGGGATGCATGCAATAATTGTTCCTTATTTTCATATTAATCTAAATCTTTTATAATCATCACGATACTATATATTACATAACGCAAAATATAATTAATGCAGCTGCAAAACAATAATTCTCACAAAACCCAGCAGAGAATGCAAAATGAAATAAATTATTTTATATAGAAATTTTAAAAGCAGTTAATTACATCATTTTATCTGCTTTGAATAAAAAATAAAGAATAATAAAGTTTAAAAACTAACGAACACAAAAAGGCGAAAAAAAGTTGTTTGTTTTTCTTTTCAACCACGAACCACAGATACCCCTTTGATACAGCAACATTCAAAAGCAACCAGAACTAAAGTTTTGTGTAGCTTTTAATTTCTTTGTGGCCGCACTACGCCAAAATAAAATGCATTTTATTTCAGTTTAATTCTAGGGAGAAAGTTAATATTCGTTTGTAAACTATTTCTCCAATAAAGAAAGGGCATCTTAATTAATTTGATTTTTAATTTCTATTTAATGTGCTTAAAATATTAAAAAAAAGTTATTTAACACTCATGGTACGTTCATGAACTGAATTTTTAGGAGAAGAAATTTAGGTATGTTTTATATTCGTTCTTGATCTGTTTGCTGCCAAAGTTCATTTGGAAAGCACTTAAGCAATTTCTGCCTCAAAACTATGCGAAAGCAAAAATCTACAAAACAAAGCGAAATAAGAAAGCGAAATAAAAAGTTTCTGAAAATAGTTTTAGTGTTTTTTGAGAGTTTTCATTAAATTATTGTTTGTGGGATTTTCTTGTTTCTTTTGCGGACAGCAAAACCTTTTCAAATTATATCGTTACTTGAAACTCAAAATACTCTAATTAGCTGAGAACTCAAAATGGACTCTCAAAAAACACATCACCTCAAAAGACAGTGAAATGCAAATTAAATAGTAATGTTTTATGAATTTGACAGGTTTGACTACAGTAACTCATGTAAGAAGTCTAAGCGGATGATTTGTGTGACATCTACACCTTAAGACTAAGTGATGTATGAAATATGCGTCGTGAGTTTTAAACAATTGCGAGGAGTAGCTCAGCTACATTCAAGTATTAGTTCTCACCCTTTTTCATAAAATTTGTTTGACTTTTTTATATCAAAACGTATTGTAAATAACGAAAACTAATTCAATAAAGCAGAAAAATATTATTCTATTTAACTTTGTCTATATTCGATACGTTATTAGTCACGTCTACTAGGTTATTCTCAGAAGTCAGTTAAAAAAAATTAAAACTAATCCAAATAATTACCTGCCGTAAATTTTTTAAATAATTTAGTTACTGTACCTTAAAATTTAGTTACTGTACCTTACAGACAGTTTTTTAATTACTAAGCCCATCCCGAAACGGGATCTATAAAAATTACTTATACGGCATGATTCATGAAAATACCCATATGTACATTAAATGAAAGCAAAAGAAAAAAGTAAATTGATAAAAAAAGTTAACGAAGAAAAACAAAAAGAAATAAAAAGCAGGGTTTATGGCAAAAACTATATTGTTGTTTGCTCTTTTACTGCGTTTTGTTAATTTTGCCAAATTTATGCCAACAACAGCGAAAAATAACAACAAAAATTATCTCCAACAAAGAAAACAAAATGGAAGCGGTTAAAGCTAAACTTTGTGTTGCTCCACAAAAAAACAGCTTAAACTGTGTTATTACAATTGCTGCTCCTGCTGCTGCTGCTGCTGCTTGTGGGGCTCCCCCTTGTAGCTGCAGCAATTATTTGTTGGCAGTACGCAAATGTTTGGCATTAAGAACAAAACACAAACAGCATGTAGGTCACTATCATTGTATCCTATATTATAAAAATTTGTTTATTGCAGCCATAAGAATTTTCTCTTTTTATAATTTCAATTTCATTTTTTATTTCTTTTTTCTTTCATTTAGTGATATTTTATGTAGAGCATAAAAATTTGCTCATGAAAAAATACCAAATATTCTTTCGTTATGTAGTAAACTATTAAACTGCTAAATTGTGAATGTTAAACAATGAGTAAATGTTTTTTTTGTTTGTTTTGTTATTTCTCTTAATAATGTAGCAATATAAACTGCTTTTGAAAATAGTGCAACAGCAAGTGAGAGAAAAAAATCATTCGATTAATTCAAACAAGGAGGATAATAAAGTCAACACATTATTTCGCGAAGCATAATAAAAGTTTTGCAATGCATTTGTTATTTTGTTTTTAAAAATTGCATTGTGACTTTTTTTCACATATTAAATACTAATTTATTACAGGCAAGAGCATAAATATTTAAAACTTTTGCCAACAATTGCAAATGACATTCCATGACAAGCAGGACGTGCATTCCCATAAACAATAAATATTAATTTTAAATAATTTAGCGGTTTGTTTCAATCTTAATTTTGGAATTTATATGAGCATAAATACGCAGATTATTTTTGTACAATTCTCCCACTTAACGGTTAGTAACCGTTTAGTTTTGTTGGACTAGGTTTACTTTGCGCTTCAAAAGATGGCGAATTAAAGAAATTAAGAAAATAGTTCTGTTTTTTGTGCACTTTTTAGTTTTTATTTTTGACATCGTTGCGATATCAATGTACGAATAGTTGCTGAAAAACAAAACCTACACGGAAAGAAAAATCTTTTAGGAAATGGTCTGTTCTCTATAACGATGTGTTAATGTGTGACAAACAAAATTTTTTTCATCTACAATGCCTTGAACAAACTTTTGATCAGTATAAAAATATTTTTTTTAAAGTTTGATCGCTTTTTTCTCATCCTAATTTGTTTTTTGTTGTTTAGACTAGTACTCGGGGAATAACTGCAATACATGCAGTGCGGAAAGTGTGAAAATAGATTTTTGAGGTGAGAAAAGAGTGATTAGTGGTGGCGTGCATTTGATTTGAATCTTCCTACATTGTAACTGGTAGAAAATACCTGTGCAGACCTAAATTAGACTTTGCGGCAGCTGTCCAAACATCAGAGTTATATTATATTTTAGGTGATGTAGATATTAAGAAGGGCTAAATTTTATTTAGTAAGAGCTTCAGATTCCTTAATATGAAGCAGATGGGGCTGAGTCGGCGGACATGCTTCTATGCATTAATAAACAGCATTGGATCTTACGAGGGCTAAGATTTACCATATTCAGAGACTATTCGTAGATTCCTACGGAGTGGTACATTCACGTTTTGGCACCAATCCATGATAGGCTAGAGCTTACATTACATAATATTACATAATAAACTATTTATAAAAGCTTTCGACAAAGTTTCTATTACTGTCGTTGCTAGATAATTTTTCTGTGTTTTGCATAAAAATTATAGGTTGTTTTTTGTATGAAAAATATTTTTAAATAAAATATATAAAACAAAATTATTTTTTTTTATATATTTTATTTAAAAATATTTTTTATTTTATCAAAATATAAATTACATAATTTAGAAGTTTATAATTTTTAAAATTGTGGTAACAAGACGTTGTTATACAAACGAGGGAACATTTCTTATCATTTTGTGTTTAAGCAAGAAATTTTAATAAATATTTTTGTATTAAATTTTAATAAATATTTTTGTATTATTAGGCTCAAGTTCTTTTCTATATTATTTTTGTAATTCATATTCATTAAATAAGACAAAGCAGAAATCAAAGACATTTAGCAGATTGGACAACTAATTGTTTCGAAGCCGCCATACTTTCTAGTCAGCATCCGTCCTTGAACTCAGGGGCTCATGTTTCTAAAGCAACAACCATGCCACTCAGCCACACAAGTTGTTGTATATTTATATATTTTTCTTATATGGGTATTTCCATGAAATGGTCCCCCGTTAGTTAAAAAAGCAAAACGCTCGCACAATTTTTTTAAACACAAAAAATTAAAAAAAAAACTATTGACATTTTATTATATAAAAAAAAATTTTAACTTATAATAATTTTAAATGATGGTAAAAACTTCTGAAAATATATGTTAAATTACAAAAATGTGAATGAAGGTAAAAAGTGTCACGTGCGTAATGTAACGTGCGTAATCAAAACATTTTTTTTTTCTTAGCCAACCCATGCACACTTGTTTTTGAACAAACCATGATTATAAAGGTCCATTAATAACCTTTATAAAAACATTTTTTCCGAAATAAAAATCTTCTACAATTCACCTACTTTTGCAATATTTCATGCTGCTTTAAAAGGCACTTCCGTTTTTTGTCACGTGCGTAAGTCAACTTTGATCGCATGGAACTTGGGTACCCAGTGCTCAATTTTCCAATATCTATACTTTTTGGAAATAAACTCATCACATTAAATGTAACAATGGCAAAATTCCATTCAAAAATTCCAACCCATTTATATATTTATAATATTCAAAACAATTAAACGTGTACAAATGTTACGTGCGTAACCATGGAAACACCCAAATATAAAGTTGTAATACAACTTCGTGCACTTAAAAACCAATATTCATCAAGTTATGGCTGAGATACCGTCCAAAAGTCAAAAAGTGGTCGAAGCTTACCTCAAAAGGATCAATGCTTGCAACACTTTGCCTGGTGTTCATTTAAACGATGTAGTGTTTCACACAAAATGTCAACGTCCAAACTTTATAAAAAAAAATATCATGAAAAAATATTTTATAAGTGTCTTATTGACGTCTTTTGACACCGCAAAATGTATAACCCGTTTTTTCTATACTATTTCCTATGAAAATCTACGCATCTTGAACTGATGTATCTATAATTTTAGCTTTATAATTGAAAACACTTTGTCACTTAGTTTTAATAATAAATTCTGAGTTGTTTATTGTTTTGAGTTAATAATTAATTTATTTGTTATAAATTTGCATTTGCTCTGTTATAGTGTTTTGTCTGTGTTGTGCGAATGGGATTGCGACTGATATAAATTAAAAGCCTAAGTAGAAAAAGTGAGTGTATATTGAAGTGAACTTAAGTGACTTGTGTTTGTTAGTGTGGAAAATTAATGTAGAAACGCATTTGTGGGAAAGCACGAACACCTTCCTCTTGATTTATTTGTTATAAACTTTATCCCACACAGAATTCAAGCAAGCATATTTGACTATTTTGTAATTTTATTGGCCCAGAAAATAATTTGCAAAAATAGGCAAAATTAAAAATGTGACAAGTTTTGCTATATCTGCGGCAAATATACCCTTAAGAATATTTCTAAATATATTAACATTTCCTTGGAATTATAAGTTTATACCTGAATAAATCCTTAGTTTCTGATTAAATTATGACCTAAAATGCATTTTTTTCCAATACTATAATATCTTGCTTGTGGTAAAAGTTATCTTCATTCAGATTGTTACTGAGAAGTTTCTCTGTGTTCTTTCGCTGTAAATTTAATTTTTTTCATATAGAAAAGATTGCAAGCAATAAATGCACACAAAACCGTATACACCATACTCGTGCTGTTATTTCTTATTTGCCAACATTAATTGCACAATAAAGCTGTGCTTATCTGATCAATGTATTTCCAAAAAAAAAGTTTGTTTTTTTTTTACTCGTTTATGTTTATTAGAAATTGATACTGCACTGTTCGTCTGCACCTAAATTAACTGTCATTGTTGTATACATATATAGTTGTGTTTTAATACATTTGTATGCTGCTATTGTATTGTATTATATCAGCATTAAACTTCAATAGAGGAATATCAAGATAAATAGCACTTATTGACAGTACAAATATGGTTATTGTTAATTGTACTGTCCTTAGTATTTTTGTTTAAAGAAACACAGTTTGTACACATGACAAATTAATGTGTTATTTCTGTTATTTCCAGCAATAATTGCTTATCATAACTTTGGCCTTATGTATAATTATGTCACTGGCGCTCGAAATAATAACAATGAATGGAATAATGCTCTTTTGTTATTGGAAAATGTAAGGAAAAGCAGAACATTTTATAGGTATTGCAACATACACGATGTATGCAATGAAGCGTAATTTTTACATATTGGCAAATTATTACCTAGTTTTATTTCTGTATTTACAGAACCAATGAATACTGAGGCTTATGATTGGATAGGTGGGAATGTGAAATTAGGTGGAAATCCAACACTTGTGATGCGCACAGAAGTATAAAGTATATTACTGCAAGCAGAGCAAAAATAGGTTAAAACCTGGTTGCATTAAGAATATATAGTGTTCTCTATAACAATATGTAAATTGGTGGCAAACAAGTTATTTTTATTTAAAATTCAGTGAACATGCTTTTCATTACTACAATCAGAGTTGTTGTTGTATGTGCCGAAATTGTGAAATTTGACACATCCAAAGTTTATAGGGTGCTGATAAAGGGTGTTTGCTACCCAGAAACAGCCGGTTGTCCACCTAGCTATTAAATTTTACTTTTCTTTACTTAATTGATATTAATTAAAATAGTGACAAACCAAGGTTTGAACTTAAGCCCGAAAAAGTAATCTAATATAAATGTATTACAATACAGAAGTTCGATGAAATTAAAATACTAAGTAAAATAGTTGTTGTTAAATTTTGACCATGGTGTTGTTACTTATCCTAAAATGAAAACACGTTTACATTATTTTTGAAAAAAGAAATCTACATATAATGTATAATAAACACTTGAACATAATATTTTTCATTTATTAATTGATAACCAAAGTTTATTGATGAAATAAAAGAATTATAGTGGTATTTAACAAAGCTTTTTTGGTGCCGTTGACATCTAATTTATTTCTCAGTTTTATGTTTGAAAATTTGTGTGTGCACGTCATATGAAATTTATTCTTACGTAAAAAAGATGAAATAATTAAAGAAACAGCAGTTATTAATCGCAATAGAACTGCGTCACATATATGGAACAAATGAAAATCTGCTGATATTGAAAGTGTGTGTAAGCAAGAATTATTTTTGTCATATGATATGCAGTTATGTATGTATAAACACTGCGGAACTGATCGGCATTTTTTTGCGACCGATTCCCACTGTGGGCAATGGTCAAAAATGAAAATAGTAATCTTGTAGGCAGCAATAACATAGTTGGACATCACAAAACAATAATTAGGTTCCCTTTCATATTATATTTAACAATAACTATTGTAAGACTGTAAACATATATTTCAACCATAATATGTTCCTCTTCGAATATGGTTACTTCATCAGTATTTTTTCTTTACGTGTGTCCACCAAGGGAACATAAAGAAACACTAAAACAAGCAAATGCAATATTTTGCTCACTTTGAAAGCCGAAACAAGCGAATTCAGTATTTGCTGGCTTTCAAAGCTGGCCAGAAGGCATGAAGGAAGTAGTTAGTGTTACTCATACTATAAAAAACATTGCATAGAAGACTTTAGCTCAATTTATTACAATAGACAATCACTAAGATTAGACGATTTATAAAAACACCGAGGCCTATTAGGTGATTTCAAATAAAAACCATGCTATTGAAAAGCGCAACGGAAGCGCCTTCAATTAACTGGAGCCTCCATTAGGAAATGGCTAAACATCAGTATATGCTGTGACTCCACATTGTAAGTATCTATATGTTGTATACATTGTGCTACGTATCATATGGCATATACTTGCGTTATGTAAAAGTATCTTCATCTATGAAGCGAAAAAACTTAATACTGTACTTTACATTTCATTAAAAGTAGAAGAACTGAATTTTCTTTCAATAAAATGTTTGTTGCTGGTTTTCTAACTTTCTGGAGAATTTTTCGCAACGTAAGCAAAAACCAATAATTTATAACCAATAACAAAACTTTACAATTCAAATATTTTCCAATTATAATGTTTTCATGCTTAAAATATCAATTGAAAAGCCACATGCAAAAACCACAATGATATTTGAAATAAAAATTTCATACACACTTGCGCTTGTGTATACTATATATAGCCAATGGCTTAGTACAAAAATAACATATCTGGGTCTTTGAGCAGCTGAACATGAGAAGGAAATAACTTAATAAGGACCGTAAGATAAGTTTCTTTTAAACTTTGAGAGTTATATAGCCAGAAAAATTTAAACATATATATATGTAAATATATTTATATATATAATTACAAAAAAAAGAAATCCAGATACGCTCTTTTGCTCCAAATTATCCCAACAACAAGTAAGAGTGCTATATTCGGCTGGGCCGAATCTTAAATACCCTTCACAATGGTACATACATTCTGATTGATTTTTGGTGCGAAAAGTTGTTTTATTTGGCTTTTAAAGCCGATTTCTTGAAATATCGGGAGACGCTATATCTGGGGTATATATGGGCCGATTTTTTTTGAATTTCAATATCAGATCCACTACCGGGATTTAACACAGGCTGCAAAACTTGTATTTAAATAATTCTTAATATGCTCAAGTTCAACCACTGGGTGACACCAATTCTTTTTAATATCAATGAAATAAAGAAAAGCAAAATGTATTTCTTAATTATTTATCAGTTAACTTTATAGTAAAATTTATTTAACAAAAAATTGCATATAATTGCATTATTTTTGAATTATAATGCTAAACATTGCCATTAAGTGTGATTTTCTTTTCAATTTACTTACGTATGTGGGTACATGCATACGTATGTATGCATGCATACATACATACATACATACATACATACATACATACATACATACATACATACATACATACATACATACATACATACATACATACATACATACATACATACATACATACATACATACATACATACATACATACATACATACATACATACATACATACATACATACATACATACATACATACATACATACATACATACATACATACATACATACATACATACATACATACATACATACATACATACATACATACATACATACATACATACATACATACATACATACATACATACATACATACATACATACATACATACATACATACATACATACATACATACATACATACATACATACATACATACATACATACATACATACATACATACATACATACATACATACATACATACATACATACATTCATACATGATCGCAAATATTATATACATATGTATATAATATTATATACATATGTATGTACCATTATGATTGATTTTTGGTACCAAAAGTTGGGTGCATATGGGCCGATGTCCAAAAATTTTCTAATTTTGCCCCTAAACAGCCTGTATGTACCATTTCGACAAATATTTAGTGCAAAAAACTGTTTCGTTTAGCTTCCAGGCCCGACTTCTTGAGATATCGGGAGGCGCTATATCTCGAACATATATGGGCCGATGACAAAAAGATTTCCAGTTTTGCTTCTGACTAACCTATATGTATCATTCTGATTGATTTTTGGTGCCAAAAGTTGTTTTATTTAGCTTATAGAGCCGATTTCTTGAAAAATCGGGAGACGCTATATCTCAGGTATATATAGACCGATTGTAGACATTTTCAAATTTTGCTTTTAAACACCTTATATGTACCATTCTGATCAATTTTTGGTACCAAAAGTTGTTTTATTTGGCTTTTAGAGCCGACTTCTTGAGAAAACTTGAGGCGCTATATCTCGAGTGTATATGGGCCGATGTCCAAAATTTTCCACGTTTGCCTCTAAATAGTCTATATGTACCATTCTGATTGATTTTTAGTGCCAAAAATTGCTTTATTTGGCTTAAAGAGCGGATTTCTTGAAAAATCAGGAGTCGCTATATCTCAGATATATATGGACCGATTTCAAAAATTTTCCAATTTTGCTTTTAAACACCTTATATGTTCCATTCTAATCGATTTTTGATACCAAAAGTTGTTTTATTTGGCTTTTAGAGCCGACTTCTTGAGAAAACGGGAGGCGCTATATCTCGAGTGTATATGGGCCGATGTGGAAAAATTTTCCACTTTTGCCTCTAAATAGCCTATATATACCATCTTGATTGATCTTCGGTGCCAAAAGTTGTCTTATTTGGCTAATAAAGCCGATTTCTTTAAAAATCGGGAGACGCTATATCTCGGATATATATGGGCCGATTTAAAAAATTCCTTCATTTCTAGGATTTAATGAGCACTAAAAATGATATGGTTTAGTTTTTAAGAAAAAATTTTTTTCAAAAATCTGAATACAAAAATTACACAAAATATCCCTCAAAACCCGGTTTTTTGAATATATCTCGGCTATGCGTGGACCTATCTTACTGAATTTCAATAGCAGACCCACTACCGAGGTTTCACACGTTTTAGCGAAAGAATGAGGTTTCTATCTCAAACCGTTTTCTCAGAAACGGTATTTCAACGACTACAGACGGACAGACGGACAGACGGACAGACGGACAGACGGACAGACGGACCGACGGACAGACGGACAGACGGACAGACGGACAGACGGACAGACGGACAGACGGACAGACGGACATCGCTCAATCGTAATCGCTATTGATGCTGATCCAGAATATATATACTTTATGGGGTCTTAGATGGATATTTCAATGCGTTACAAACGGAATCACAAACTTATATATACCCTTACACATTTATGTGAAGGGTATAATAAACGAAATGAAGTTGCTTTCATTTAAAAACATAATCCATTATTGTATTTAAGGTTTTTTCAACATGTCAGAGAATAAAAAACAGCAATTTATGTTAAAGTCATTGAAGATATTTGATTTGCCTCAAAAGGCAACGTTTTAAAATAACATGCGATATCACGGACTTACGAATTTATATTCCCACATCACGCGACTTGGTTGCACACTTGTAATTTATTTGAGTTGAAAAATAATTTAGAACAAATTTTAGATTTAAACAAAAAAATTTTGTGATACATTTGTAGTGATCGAGGCTTTTAAAAGTTGAAGACTTATTAGCTGTGGTAACTACCATGGCTCTTTTATGTACATCACAAAGCTCATCGGCACCCAAGTTTGCTTAAAACCCAGGCCCTGACTAGTTGTATACCGATCCTACTTCCGGTGCTCCTTAGTGTAGACTGTCTACATTTAAAATTATTGATCAATTTCCAATTGTATCACTGTATTTTATCTTCTTTTGATTAAAATATAGCTCATATTCTGTCACCAACATCCAGTGGAATTTCAATTAATTTTTGTTTGAATTCTAATTTTGCTTTCGATGCTTTGTTAATCCACAATTAATATGTATTAAAATCCTGCAGCACAATATTGCAAAAAAAACTTCATGCGCTACTAAATCTAAAACAATGGCTTAATGATATTGTAAAATTTAGCTAATTTCAATGAACTTATAACTATGGCATTACACCTTTTGACATTTGAAACTATAGTCCGTGTTATTTAAAAGAATTTACTCACTACCTCTTTGCTGTCTTTAGTCGTTTAAAGTACATCATGCTGTTTCAACTATTTATTTGTTTGTTCACTCACTTGCTTCACTTAGCAACTTCAAGTGTACAAGTAAATGTTTTGACCCATTTTCTACACATTTAATGTAATTTTTTAGCTGGGGTTAAACAAAATTATTATAAATGTTAAAATTTGCTACAAGCAGTAGCAAAAAAAAAAAATAATAATAATAAAAAATTCAAGAAACACTGTGCTTAGTAGTACAAAGTAGTATCTCCAGCAAAGACATGTTTAGCCAAAAAACAAAAGGGCAGAAAACAATAGAGTAAAAGAATCTAAAATTACATGCCGAACGTAAAAGCAATGAAAACAAACCGCAAGCGGTCTTAAAGTAGACACTCTTAACAGCAGCAGACACGACTCAAAGAAGCAGACTTGAGTTCAGGAGATGGTAGAGAAATTGTTCAAATAGACCATAAGAAATATGAGTTATATAAATAAAGAAACAGTATTAAATATTGCAATGCCATAAGCAACTTAAAGATAAACACCCATATTCATAAAAACTATTGAAGGTTTATTACACGTTTATTTGACAAATATTCCGTATTAATACGTCAAATAAGAGCTTAATAAACTTACAATAATTATTATGAATATGACCTAAAATGTTGCAAAAGTAGGAATAACTTTGTTGAGGAAACATGCATAGAAACATACAACTCTGAAGAATATTTAATACATGTATAATTACTAATATGTGTGGTTTGCAAAAACAAATAACTAATGAGAAGTTAACACAAATGTACTATAACAATGAAAAATGTACACCGGTATTCATAAAATATAAAACGTTGCTCAAATACATTTTAGAACAAAATTTATATGAAAAATTTGTTGTAAAATGTGTTTTAACAATGTTTTATTTTTTATGAATACCGGTGATAGACTTTAGCTCTTCAAAAATATATTTACTTCAGTTGTTCCATTTCAAGATCGAAACCTTAAGATTTATTACCATCAACATTAAGCTCGATAATGAACGCCTGATTAAATAGCTTTTCCGAAGATTACATAGTGCAAAATATACGAAATTTCAGAAATACAAAAAGACTTGGCTATATCGATTGGATAGTTCTACAAAAGTATTGTTAAGCCATATATTCTGTTTGGTGAAATTGGTGACTGTTTTTAGTTTGTGATGCTCGAAAGATCATGTCAGCTCATAATTAAAAAAAAAATGTGTTGTCATGTTTTCACATTGGCTGCTTTTACCACTATATACCACGCAAAAGTCGTTTATTTTTGAATGGATTTAATTTTCGAAACGTTACATAATGTTCGGTTTTTACTTACAAATATATATTAATCATTTTGTATCACCTAAGCAACTTAAAACACGAGAAAGAAAACAATTTTTTTCAGTGTGTATTTTTTTACAATTCAACCACTATAACTTAGCTGTTTATCACACGATTTACAACAGCTCTATGCTTTGTTTGAGCGGTTGTGTTAAGTTTTTAAAACAACAAAGATATGGCGTTTTCCAATCAAAAGTGCAACAAATCCCTTTCTTCATTACATGTACCGTTATAAAATCCCTTTTCGCAGTGACCTAAAGAAACTAAAGATATTTTTGTTCTCTGTGCACTACATTAAATTGGAATTCGTACATGAGAATCCAGGAATAATATTTGTCTTAACTTTTGTGTCAGCGTGTTATTTTCCACATAATATTTGAATGATATTTATAAAAAAAAACTTTATAATTACATTTTTAAATATTTTAAGTAATATCGAAATTCTGCTAATAATGTTTAAAAATGTGAGAACAATCAATTAAGAGTGGGCAACCAGTTTCGATGTATAAAAACAAATATTGCTGTTACATTACATTAGTACCGATACTTTTGCTGCGTGTGAGCTACAGGGGTAATAAGCAATAGCCACAGCTTAAGATAATTTTCAATGAAGAGTTTTTAGGCTGTAGGAGCAAAACTTTACTATACTAATTTTGCTGTTTTTACAATACAAGTTTCAACTGTGCTTTATTTTAGTCCTTGCAATTATTTCTTTATACTGTTAATATAATCAATTCGAAATAAGAATTTAATTAGACCTATTAAAAGGTCAGTAAAAATTACAAAAATTTAGCTCTTTGGTGTTGGATTTAATTGAAATAAATTTTTTTTAAATTTTTTGTCAGCATCCATTTGTTCATTGGTTAAATGAACGTTTTAATCAAAACTAGTATTTATTATTTTTTTTATTTATATATATAAAGTAAATTTAAATTTAAACTAAGCTAAACCAGTTCTTCATTTGCTTTCTGGGCCTCATTTCATTCACCATGATTCAAACCCAACAGACATTTTATTACAGCAACGTGATGTTGTAGTCTTGTACGTTATTGTTTTTTTTAGTACTGAAGCTAGAAATGAATGTGTGTGTGTGTGTATGATTTTTGAGCAAAGAATTTACAATTCCATCCATTGTATTCTCAGTCATATTGACAATATGTTTTGTTCTACTTTTCTTATAGTGGAACTGTGAAATTTCTTCAACAAATATTCTGCTTTTAGATTCTGTTAGCTCTGTTTTCTTGTATTATTATATATGGCCATTTGCTTTATTTTTGTTGCAAATGTGTGGGTTTGAACATTTGCAAACACATACCCTAAGCAAACCAAATATAAAATATTGTACACAACTCAATATACCACAGCACTTGCATTTAACCAAGCTTTAAAAAAATGGTAAAGACCTTTTAGAGTTTAAGGAACATATAAAACGGAATGAAAAACGAATGGAGAAAAATCACGTTTGTTGCCATTCGTGTTGTCAATAATACCCGGAAATTTATTGTGAGCACATGGATGATGTTAAAAAAAAAAAATTTAGAATAGAATAGTTTGCAAAAGAGAAAAAAAAACGGTAAATGATAAAGATGGCAAAATCATGAAACAAACCGAAGCACTTCACTATTAAGCCAAGTAAAGACCTCCTTCAACCACACAAAAATAAAAGACCAAAAATGAGAAAACGTTTTAAGCAAGAAAAATGTATGTGCGCACAGTGATTGCTGGGCTGACATAAATGATTTGGTAGCTGACTTTGACAAAGGTTTGGAAATTAAGAAAAAAACAAATTCTAATTTGTTTGATAACATATCTATTCGAAACAAAAAAAAAAACAACTTTTGTTGTCTGCACAGATATTAAGGCAAAATAACTCTAACAAGCGCAAACTATTAGTTATTCTGAGTTCTAAAAAGGCTGAAAAGTAATCATTATACTTAAGCTTATTTTTTCAGCGTTTTACTATATACCAAATTTTGGCGATACCTAGTAGTTTTATTTTTTGCCACAACTTAAGACACTGTTCTTGGTACAATGATTTTTCAATATAAAAAAAACTTTGCAAACTAGAAAATATACATGATGCAATGCCAGAATATTGAGCATCGAATCCGGTGTCTATTGTTTAGCTTCAGATTAAAATGTAGCCACACCAACACATCTCATTCTTCGTTTTTTTTTTCTTTCCTACCTTTTCTCCCCAAAGAACACATTGCGAACATAGGGGGAAGAATGCTCCTGAACCTCTTAAAGTTTCAATTTAATGTCATATTAAACTGGAATAATAACTAATATATTACTAGAAATTTTATATATAAAACGTGTGCTACAGGAATTGCGATTTTCTTCTAGTAGTATCTGTTCAATAATAGCAATAATTATATTGAGGTTGAAATATCCAAAGTTTCAACAATAGCACACAAACTATATTGAGGTTTAGGATTTGTTGGCGTAACAAGCGGCACTTGAACCATGTTCACTTCCTCTTAATTGAAACAAGATAGTTCCTATATTTCCAAAATAGGAGTCATTTTATTTCCAAATTTCTTGAACTTTGACAAAACAAATAAATAATTAACGAACAACAATTAAAAGTATATAAAAGGCAAAAACTAAATCATACTTGACTAAGCAAATCGTTTGTTGATTTTTGACAAAATTAAATTTATTTTTTTCAAAGTATTAAATTACAGTTGTACAAATAAACAAAAAGTGTATTTAGGTCATTGTGTATTAAATTACATGTGTAGGAAACACATTGTGAAAGAAAATAATTTAGGCTAAATATGTTAAGGTTGTTAAACTTAAAATTAATTAATAGAAATTACTTTTGTATTAACAGTATATATTGAAATAGTTTCTTGCATACTGTGTGCGGGTAACGGAAAATTGTAATCAGCTCAATAGCAACAACGAAAAACAATTCCTTTAAGTTATTTTAAAATTAAAAACACTTTTCGATAGAAAGAGCTGGGAAACGAATAGTATGCTGATGCATTCATTGCCTAACCTTAAATAATGACTGTAAAGGTATGTTAATGTGTTAAAATCTAAGGCAGCAAACAGAGAGATCACTACTTTCCTTTTACTTTTTGTATTGGGCAATCTTTTGTATAAAACTATTTTAAATTGCATATGTAAACCTAAATATATATGTCAAGCAAAGACCACTTTCAAGAACAAAAAAGAAAAAACAGTATAACTCCCAAGAATATTCTTTGAGGTTATGTTTACTTAACGGGCAAACACAAAATATACACCGAATAATTATTACATCTTGCAAATTTGTTCTAAATTTAGTGTTTGTTGTTTAATCATACATAACCATAAAATATGATCTTGTAAAATGTTAAGGATGGCAACAAAAGACGTCGAAAATTCAAGTTTTAAGCAATTTAAGTCACTGTTAAATAAAAGTGCGCTTTTTGTATACTCTAGAAGAGAAAAGGCTGACTTTATTCACAAAAGTATGCTCTAAGCTCAAAACCATCAAAAGTTTCATTAAGCCTACTTAACAACAATTTTGATCAAAAAAATATAATTTTAAAGTAAAAACTGTGTTTATTGAAAACAGTTTGCATTATACAATAAACTGAGTTTGTTTAAATAAGTTTAAGGCTATTTATGACAGCATACCGATAACTAAAAATAGAGTTTTGTTGGCTCAATTCCGCAACACTAATTTATGATTGGAAACTTTAAATATGAAAATGGTCTTTAAAAAACCAAAATCTTTTGTTTTATTTTATTAATCCAAAGTATAAAATTATGAAAACTTATTGCTTTTAGCTATCGGCAAGTTACAATAACGGGCCTAATAATCAAAATATTCTTTAGGTTTTTATTTTTATAATTAAATAAACAACTTTAATAATTAAATAAATATTTTTCCTAGAGATGGGAGGCTATGTAAATTTTTTAGATTTTGTGTAGCGCCTTTTTGATGAATAGTGTTGTAGAAATTTAAATCTAATTCAACACAAAACCAGCTCTTTACATGAATACAGTACTGTAAAGTTTTTTTTGGAAACATACATACCCAATTACACACGACTAACAGCCATATTTATTTGCAACATTTGATATGCTCAAAAATTAAAATTTTCTTGTTTGATGAAAATGTTTTCAAAAGGTGATGTTGTAAAAAAAATTTAACTCCAAATACCTCACAGTTCATCATCCAAAGATAATTCTTGATACACCCATTAAAAATTATAAACATGATTAGTACCAATTCAGGTCCAAAAATGAACCTTTTCAAAAAATATTTGCTGTATTTTTCAGCTGTCTATATGCCGACGACATTTCGTTGGTGCTAATCAACTCATCAACAGACTTGAAAAATTCTTAAAAGTTTGTTTGAAATAAAAAAAATAAAAATAAATAATATTGTCCAAATCAGTTTGGACACCTTATTTTCTAATTACTTGTATGGGAACATGCTATGATCTTCAAGATCTTAATGGTGTTACTATTTCTTGTGAAGGCGGCATCTTCAATACATACATATCCAGTGAAAGTCTCAAGATGCCATGGCGAATGAAAGGTTAGACAGACTGCAAAATCTGGGTATTAATATTTCGTTTTCACTCTACGAGTAGGGAATACTAAACAGTAAAAATAGTCAAAAAGATAGTGTAGCTTAAAACTGGCTTAAACCTTATATTTTAATTATTTCTGATAGGAAACGTCAAATCTAGCTTGAAACAGGCTTAAGTGGCCAACGCCTTTGTTTTTAAATGTATGTATTTGTATGTGGTAAACTAAATTGCAAGGATACTTCCCTACAAAAATGGAATTGTTAAAGTAAAAAAAGGAAAACATCATGTTCCTTTAGTTTGTCTTTTTAATCATTGCAAAAAAAATAAAGAAAAGAAATCCAATATTGTTTTAACCATTCTCATACAAGCTAACTAACCTTTATTTTATTTCTCTGTTTATCGTTGAAAAATTTTAAAATATGTATATATCTTCATCCCAGGACTTTGCTATTCTATGCTTGTGCTTTATGAAACTGAAGTTTTATTACTGTTGGTATAGAATGTTAAAGAATAAAATTTGCCTGCTTTTTTCTTCAATATTGTGTTAATTTTTAATGAGCCATTCTCTGTGTCCTTTTTCATGTTCAGCGTTTAGCAATGCTGTGCAAACTTTTTGTCCTTTTGTGTTGTTGTTCTTGATAAGTTTGCGTGTTATTATCTGTGATTGCAACAAATAAGGAGTTGGTTTCTACTGGTGTAGCCTGGCTGCTTGGCTAATGTTTCTATAAATTTAACACATACATTTGGCGTTTTGTTACTTCATTATGTTGTACTGTTAAACTTTTGTTGCTGCTGACTGTTTTTCTTATTATATGCTTCATGTTTAAAAATTGTTAAATTCTTCTGTAAAGCCTGCAGGTTGTTGGCCATCATTTTACATCCTCGTTGTTTCTGCAAATGCTTCATGTGCAGTTGTTGTGTTTTATTTTGTTCTATTTTTGGCCTAAATAACAACAATATTATTATTGTTCTTTTATGTTGTTGAATTTATAAAAAGTTTTCTGTTGTGGTGCCTGTCTTGGATTGCAAAGGTCTTTCCGTTAGTTTCATTAAGTTAAGTTCCTTCCAAAACAATTTTGAATCGCTTTTAGAGGTTTGTTTACGGTGCGATTTTATAGTGTGTCTTAAGTGAACTCCTCTTTTAAGAAAAAGTTTGCTGCAGCAGCACCAACATTAATAACAACAACGGCAGAAATAATAAACCCTACTTTCGTTTTGTTTCAAAATTTTGTTTTTCTTACGGTAAAATTCCCTTCACAGAGGAAGTCTTTAAATTTTGAACATTATTTTATTGCCCTTTTGCCAACTTTTGCCTTCAAGTTGGCCAAAGACTACAGCACAACAAGAAAAATTAAAAGGAGCAGCTATAAAAGAAAAAAATAAAAGCAAAACACTGTAATGAAATAAATGAAGTGCTTCCTGTTGGTTACTTTGTACACGAGAGATTCTTTAAATAACAGGGTTTTTTCGCCTAACAGTTTTACTGGGTTTTTGTTTCAACAAAATTGGTTTAAAGCACTTTTACTGAGAACGAAGTAGAAGAACTGACTTTCTGCTGGTAATTTAATTAAGATAATTATTATGATTTGGAGTAAACGCAAAAAGAGGTTTTTGTTTTAATTAAGCTATTTTGTATTGTGGAGTTGAAGCAAGAAGACAAACACTTGCTGTGTTGGCAGCTGCGTGTGAAATAGTAAGAAGTGCAAAAGCGAATGAGCTTATTATGAGCAAGTACAGAGATGCACTGAACTGCGATGAATAGGTGGCAGGTACAAAAAATATTTACTGGAACACTTCATTATGCCTACTGGACCAAGCAATTTGAAAATTAAGAATATTAATAATATAATGAATTCGCTGAAAAACTGATAAGATGGTACAAATTATTCCTAACTTCAGAGTCATAGAAAATACTGAATACATCTTTAACCATCTTATATATCTTTAACTTTCTGAAATTCTTACTTTGCGTTGATTGATCATTTGCAATCGAGAAATCCCACAATGCGTTTTAAATAAAGGTAAAAACGTAAAAATATCAGCTATTTACTGTGTCATCTTTATACTCATTTCGAAAACTGGCCCAATAGCATGGTGATATAAATTATAAAAAATATAATAAACTTAATGTTATTATTTTCTTGAGGTCTTTTTAGGGTTCCATACTCATCAGAGTGAAATGGAACATTATTACCGAAGCTTCTATGTCCGTCCGTCAGTCCGTCACAGCGTCTATTCTCCGAAACGGTAAGAGCTAGAAAGCTGAAATTTTTACAGGATGTTGTTGTGCCTTGTCGCTACAACAACAAAGACTAAAAACAGCAATAAAAGGAAGAGTAGCAGGTGTACCCATACAATGAAAAGTAAGAATTAGCTATAACTCTCACACAGTAAAAGGTATAGTGCTAAAATTCGCATCGTGTATGTATTTACAGATGCTCTACAAAAATAAATGCTAAAAATAATAACAAGTCGAAAACTACCAGGTGTTCCTATACAACGTAAAGTAAAAATTAGCCGTAACTCCCAAACTGCTAGGGACAGAGAGATGAAATGTGCACAATATATGTGCTCACATATGCCCTATAATAACAAATACTAAAAACAACAACAAGTCAAAAGCTACCAGATGAACCCTATACAACGTAAAGTAACAATTGGCGATTACTCTCGTAATCGTGAGAGACAGATTTATACGATTTGCATAATATATGTATTCACATATACTCAACAACAATAAATGCTAAAAACAACAACCACTCTAAAACTAGCAGGTGTCCTTGTACAACGTAAAGTAACAGCTAGCTATAACTCTCGAACCGTGAGAGATAGAGAGCCGAAATTCGCACAGTGTATGCATTCGCAAATGCCTTACAATAACAATTGACAACAACAACAATTCGAAAACTACTAGGTGTCCCCATATAACGTAAAGTAACAATTAAACGTAATTCTTAAGCTGTAAGAGACGGACAGATGAAATTCATGCCGTTCCATTAAACATACGTATGGAACCCTAAGTGTACGAGCCAGCCTCGTACTTGACTTAATTTTTTTATTATGAGTGTATATATGTATATATATATATATATATATATATATATATATATATATATATATATATATATATATATATATATATATATATATATATATATATATATATATATATATATATATATATATATATATATATATATATATTTGTTTATTCGAATATTTTTGTTGAGAAGAATAATATATAGTAAACATTTGAACATGCTATATTTGTAACAAACATAATTTTTTTGATTTGTTAAATGGCAACCAAGGTTAGCAACCAAGGTTAGTAAAGAAACTGAAGTGGCTCTTTTAATAAATTTTTTTACCGCCGTTGACAGCTAAATTTTTTCGTTTTTTGCTGTGTTTCAAAATTTGTGTATACTTAAATTGGAACATCTGAAGATCTATTATTATTAAAAGTATAAGCAAGAACTTTTCATAGTGTGGTTTGTTGAAATATATGTTTACATTAAATAGCTTAAAAATATTAAAGTTGAAAGGTGCAATAGTAAAAGTTTATAGTACAATACTATCATATAATTTTATGATAATTTGATACTAACAAAATTATTTTTGTAATAGCACGACAATTCCGTTATTATTTTCGATAATAGCAGGGTTGTCGTAAGTCTTATTTTGAAAAAAAAAACAAAAATATGACTGGACATAACAGTACTATAACTGGATATAATAACTAAGGGGATTTTTCTACAAAGCATGGTTGTACTACAAACTCTTTTGTTTGTCGGATAACTCAAAATCTCTTTTCATAATAGTAGGGTTGCATATTAGAAAGTTATGTCTGGAGTTGACAGAAACATTAAAGAGGAGTTTTTTTTCTTACGTTCTGTTTTAACATGACTGTCTGCCTTCTTTGAAGTATTTTATTTAAACGGCAAATTTTGAAAATTATGTCTGTTAGAAATGTTTGCACTATTTTTCACCTTGTACACAAAAAAAAAATTTGTTCACAACTTCAATGAAGTCCGACATTAATTTAATAAAAAATCTTACAATGTTTCAGCCAACGTTAAAATTCATGGAATCAATGAATTCTGTTTCATTAAATTTATATTAATGATCGTTACATTAAAAATATAAATTGCAGTTATTAAACTAATGAAGTATAACATTGTTTAATGGCAAAAATCATTAACTAAATGAAACCAATTATTAAATATAGAAATTAGTTCGTTGTGCTAATAAACACCGAAAATAATTTCAATAGCGCGTATTAATACTGTTTTGGATAATCTTATTATTAACATATAATCCAAAAAAATCTGTTTTATGTGTAATGCAACTTGTAGACTTGAAAGAGTTTGCAATACATAAATATATTTAACTACATATCCAAATTCCGTTGCAAATGAATGAGAATTGAAACTTCAATGTATGAGTACATTGAATTAATGACATTTTTTATATTTTCTACGACACTTCTCTCAGAACTCTAGTGTTATTTCTTAGCGAAATTTTGTAAGCTATTGAACAGTTTTTAATCAAATTTACTCATTGGGAAAAGTCATTGCCGTAATTAACATTCATTAAGTCATTGGAACTATAAACGAAGATACTTTCAGTGTAAATTTAGCTCATAATGTTTTTAATTATTCAAAACTGTACAAAGCTTAGATATTAATTTACTTTGCTTATTACGCAGAGTTGCAATACTACTACAACTTACCCTTTAATAGTTTTTTAATAACTCAGAGTCTGGCGAGTGTTTGAAAATCTTCAAAAATGCATTTTGTTTGTTCTCACCAATGCTTAAAATATTTTTTTTTTTTTGGTTTTTTATTTTTCAATATATTGTGCCATAGAATTTTACTAATGCTCTGTGTGTACTGTTAATAAAATAGTCTACAAATAATCCATAGCGTCCTTCTGGTACAGGTAAGTCCAACATTACTTTTGAGGGAACATCAGTATTTTTCAATTTGTTCAATATCACATAGCCCTTAAAATTAAATAAAATATAAAATGTTCATTGAGTTACTTTTAACCAGCGACATTTAATTTTCTGTCAAAATTGTAAATCTGTGCTACACTTCTCACATAATTTTGGTTTTCTTTGAAAAATGCAATGAACTTTCACGTTCCTTTTTATATGTAATGCGCTTTTAAATGGAATGCACTCTGACCATCGCCTTCTTTAGCCTCCAAAATTAATGACTCTTTTATGCAGACTTTGAACCCAATGCATGTTCACCTAAATAAAACGCATTGAAACCTCAGTAATCAATTAAAAATTGAAAAGAAGGAGAAGTACTCCATATAAATACGCAAAAGGTAAAATTTTTTATCTGAAAAGCAAGCCATCATATTATTCATATAGATATTGGATAATGAAAATAACTTCTTCTGTTGTGTTTGTTAAAGATATATTACAATTTGAGTTCGCTAGTAAGCTTTAGTATTTACTTCAAAGGCAAAATGTATTCTTAGAAAAAAAACGCTTTAAAATTTAACGCATATGTAATTTCATTGATCACCTGGCCATAGAGACATACTTTTGTTTCATCTTTCACACATCTTTAACAAATACGAAAAAAGATTACAAATTTCTTAGAAAGTAGAGGATTATAGGCATACCCTGCAGAAGTTATTGGAGTACATGATCCGTTTTAAGTTAAAAAGATTAATAACAACTTGGTCCGATGTAATACAGAGATGGATCATGAAGAATAAAAAAAAATATTTGGCAATACTCGCAACACATGAGTACCATGTGGTAGTCCACGGAGTAGTGACATGAGGCAATTTCATGATTAACCCTGTATTAATAATGTGCGAAGTAGTTACTTGTACTAGCTTTTGGATTACTCTGACATAATGTGTTTTTGGATTACATGGTTCTCTCCTAGCACATTGTAGTATAAAATGGATCATGTTTTTTCCATATATTTTGATTACTTTTGGGGACCATGAGTCCCTTGTGGAGTGCTTTTTGAACGCGTGCAAGGTGTTGTCCCGATTTTTGCAGGGGTAAATCAATTTTTTTCTCTATTATAAATTTGACAAAAATAAAAGTGCTAAATTTAGTAACAAGTGTGTATAGCTTTAACTTGTTAGTTTAAAATGTTATTAATACAAGTAAACTGTACCGCTACGCTGGCAACGTTTCCTACTCATAAAGTTAGTGCAGTGAAGGCAAGTGGCAATTTTAAAAGGAAGACGTCTCTTACGGTGCAGCCAATTTTCAAACTAAACGGTGCCCCGTATATTCAAAACTATCCAGTTACCAATCCTTTGATATTTGTTCTATAGACCAGGCGACTAAATATGTTGTGCAAATTTCAAGAGTTGGAATATTTACAGCTCTTTTTTAACTAAGGCTTGGCTTGTTTTAACGGACACCACATTTCTTTTCTTATTTTCTATTAATTACGGCGTTTCCTAAAGTAGAGGGATGGGAACCAGATACAGTGCACCATTTTCTACTATATTGCTTATCATTAGTTACAGCTAATTGCTTACCCATAGGGTACCCCTATGTATTAGCGACCATTCAAATTTTAAAATTTTACTATATTTTACGTATTGGCTGGGCAGCCACGCTACTTGTGCAAATTTCTCAATCTCTATCTCTTGCACATCAAAAGTTGCAGCTAATTTTGAGTTCACTGTGCAGACCCAGCCTTTAGTTTTTACTTTTTATAGATTTTTGTATATGTGGCTACACAATTTTTGGTCCACATCCAGTACAATTTTCAAATGTCCATTTCTTTTGGCTCGAAAGTTACAGACAATTTTCACGAATCCTTGTACATCAATTTTAATTGTTTAATTTAAACTTCTTGATTTTAGTATTTGGTATTGCTGTCGCAGGATACCTACATATCCTGCGAAATATTCAATTTACTCTTCTAATTTTACCGTTTTGGAGAACATGCACCAATAAAGACGGACGGACTGACGGACGATGAAGTCTCAGTAACAAGGTTCCGTTTTAATACGACGAGTACTGCACACTAAGAAGTCAACAAAATCAATACCTTTTACGAAATTTACGGCTAATAATTTTTTTTTTCAATAAAATTGTATAATAGATAGAAGAAGAGCTATAAAAAACTAAATACTGCGCAAAGCAGAAGTGCACTAACAGAATGAATAAATTTGAGCTCGCGCCACTGAAACCAGTATGCGATATAAACTACAACCACTTGAAGTCTGAGCAACCCAAGCTGGTTTTCAAATTGAATGTTTTGAATTATGAAATGATTTTTAACGTTGTTAAGCAAATTTTGTTCTTATTCTAAGCGTTGTTTTGTAGATTTTTGCTGAATATATCTTTTCAGAAGTCCGACATGGTTTTTTGCTTTTCTCACCAGTAAAATAATAATAAATTATCGCCTGTCCCAACTTCACAATTTTTACATCGTTTAAAGTCATTGTTCTGCTTTATGAAACCATTAACTATACTCACATATTTATATGGACAAGAATGATTCATGTTCGTAAACTTCTTCACGTTATTCCACATGATTTTGTTAACTCCATAGATTTTTGTACGAAAATCGCAATTAATTGCTCCACTATACAGAAATGGCTTCCATCCATTTTCTCTTTTAACGAATTGATAGGACAACTTTTTCGAAAACGAAAAATAGAGCTTTAAAATTCCTTGTGTGAACTTGCAAATACTTACATTCTCATTATTATTAGGATTCTTTAAGATATTTATTTTTAATGAAACATATTGTTCATCTCGCGAAACTGCTTTCAATAAACATTTTTCGAACACAACAGTATCTGGATCTGTAGCATTGCAGACAAGATTGGTGAATTTAAATTTCACAATCTAAGCGATAAGGTATTATTTAATAAACGCACACACACATATTTATATACGTATAGATAACATAAAAAGTACCTCTTTTGAGTCCGCCCAAATACGCCAGCAAAAAGTGAAAATAAGAACTAAATAAATCTTGCTCATATTGATTTGATATGAAAAGAAACAATAAACAGATTTATAGAAAAGCTTACTTGTAATTTTAATAACTTTTTTAGTTACAGAAGAGCGAGTTTAGTGATCGATTTCAACTCCATGATATGATTTTTGTAATAAACCAAGCAGAACAATAAACATCAACATAAATGTTCATTATACGTATTAGGACTAGGGAACAATCGATGGCAGTATAACAACGGCGGCTTAGAGATGCAGAAAAACTTGTATTGGTTACATTTTATAGTCTACGAATTTTTATTCAATATAGATATATTAGTATATACTCGTATGGTGTAATTGTTTTTGTTTTTAATGCAGCTATAGAAATTTCAATGGCGTAGAAACGGCGATTACAACGACAATCAGAATAGGGCCGACTAATTTAACAAATGCGAGTCACTTAGTCTGTAGATTGTCATACACAATCAACAAATACTTTGCATATAATTTTTTGATCTTTAGCATTCCCTTTTAAGATCGAAAAATTGATCTTTAGCATTCCCTTAAATATTTGTCCTAAGTGATGTCGAGTAACAAAAGGTACCGCTATCACGATAATGAATTGTCATAATCTAGTTTTAATATTCTTCAAAGAATATAACAGGATAAAATAGACGACAAGTAAATGCAAGTTGTAGTGCTTCAAATATGTTATCAACAACAGGCGAAACATTATCGTCTACTTTGTCTTGTTTGGAGTATAGCTTAGCAGGAAGTGTTAAATTTGTACAAGAATAGTTAATAAACCTTAAAAACAACTTTCTAGTTAAAGTTATATGATCACACTTGGTCTAATTATTGCGATGGCTGAGTGAGTGTACGGTGGGTACTCAGCAGTACCTAAGAGTGCAGCGCAGGAAAAGGCTTTAAATAAGGAAAGTTAACCAAACTTAACATGTGTAAAAGTGAAATATTGCCAGAAAGCATGTAGATAAAAACAAGAGAGTGTCATTTGTTGGAAAAGAAAACGCCAGTAATTGATCCCGATTAAACGACATGGCTACCTGGATAATAACATTATCAACAACACCTTTGCATACACATCTGCCCATTTATATTCAAAATCTATTTAAAAAGGTACAATAATTAAACAATTAAAAAAATTTAGTTTTTATTAATTTTGTTTAAGCAATTTTAAATGTAATTATTAAATTTTTTTTACCACATCAGCATGATTATAACAGCGTATAATTGAAAAATTTTTATTTTTAAAACTAATACAGTAACTTCCATAACTCGAACTTCTCTAACCCGAATTTTCTCTAACTCGAACTAATTTTGTTGGCAGTAGCATTAAAAGAACAAATCACATACAATTTTCCTTCCGTAACTCGAACTGCCATAGGTCGAAGTTATCCATAACTCGAACAAAAAACATATACATGAACTCTATAACGCGAAGAATTTTGCTTGTTGAATTGTGTTTTTGTTTTTGTTTTAGTTTGTTTATTTTACTCTCTTTGGTTGCTTGAGCTGGTTTGTATAATTTACATGCTATTTTTGCTCAGTCACTTATTTCAGAATATTTTATTTAACCGTAAATTTTTAAATACATATGTAGTATATGAGTACATATGCTTGTTCTTTTATATTCTTAAGTATGTAGTTTTACATTAGAGGCTATTTTAAATAAAAATACATGATACAAAAAACTTTTATTCCATTTTGGCAAGAAATTCTGTAACTCGAAGTCTCCGTAAGTCGAAGATTTTTTTTTGAGATAATGGTGATTCGAGTTATGGAAGTTCGACTGTATTAATAATCGGTCTAAAGATATGTATTTAGAAAATCTATTTCTAGCATTGCTACTTAAAACAATGCTATTCTCAATCGAATAACAAATATATTTTATGATAAGAACAAATAATTACTATTCTTAGGTTGAAATAAATTTTCGTTTTGCAAAGATAGTTGTTATTCAAAAATGCATTTATTCGCTATGAGAGTCAATTGAAATATATTATTTTAGTTAGTTTTCTGTCCTTCTCCAGCCGTCTGTATTCTAATCAAGGCAATACAACATTTTTGATTTTGTTAATGAGGATTTAGGAATAAGTAATTGGGTTTCAAACTTTCTTTTTGGATTTTTCGATGAGTTGATTAGCATCAACGAAAAATCGGCGGCATATGAACGGCTGAAAAATACAAAAAACATTAAAGTCAGCTTTTAGACCTAGATTAATAGTTGTAATATTTAAAATAGCATATGGTAAAAGCTACATTACCCAATAATATAAAGAAACATTCATTTTATATAAATTAGTGGAGATCGTGTTTCGTTTACAAAGCGTTGTGGCGTTGAAAAAGTACAAAATTTTGCAAAAACCTCCGAAATTCACGACTGGAACATGCACTACGTTTTGTCTTGTAGACTTTATTCTTCATTTGAATTAATAAAAGAAATAAATTTAAATTTGCCTAAAAAAAGTATTCTTTTAAAACATCAGAAAATTACAAAAAGGGAATTTGATGCAGAAAGGCAAAATTTCTGGGCTTAGATCTTTTATAAATAAATTAAATTTACGGAATGATTCCTTCGAGTGAATGAGTGAAATATCTTTATATAGGTGTAGACCTTTTGCCTTTCTGCTTACTTTCTCTTACTTACGCACAATACAATGCAATTTTCGTAAAAATATGTACACCTTCCATGCAATATTTAAATCAAAAACAAAAAGTTTGCAATTTTGCTTTATTACAATGCGTCGAACATTACGAAATTATTTTAGATAATTTTAATCCTGTACGTCTTGTGCAATTGGTATCAGGAACACATTCACCGCCCATACATCGTTTTTCTCACAAACTTAGTCTTAGCTGCGTCTTTCGCTAGAACCACCTAGAAATTCCTAAATGATTCATATTATAGAATTGTTGAAAATCTTATGAAATTCGGTGCAAGAACACGCTCACAACACACACACATCTAACTCTTTTACATAATTTTTCTCCACAATTCCGTTTCGCTTGCTTTTTTTTTTATTACATACACTTAAAACGTAAGAACTCTGACACCACTGCTAATTTTTCCTAAAATGGTGTAAGAATACGCCCATCTCCCATTTACTACATTTTACAAAAATCTCACTGACAGTTTACAAGCTAGCGTTTTCTCCTTGCCGACAGAATATCCAATAATTTTCTTAATACCATGTCTAAGCAAATTTTCTTTTGGCTTTTTGTATATAAAGGCAATTTTTGTGAAATGTTCACAATAAAATATTTTTTCCTCCAATTTTAATTATTTTACTAATAAATGAAGACACATACTAAGTGATAATAGAGCTCCTTTTTAATTTTATTAAAGAAACTTGATTTTTAAAATTTCGGTTTTTCCAATTTTGGCATGAGCAGTACCATAAACTTACCACTTTGTAACCTATTCGGTAAATTAAGAAGAGCATACATTTCTCGAACGCATACAGTTCTGAATTGTAGTCCAAGATAAAATAATGCGGTAATGTTTTTCGCCTTAAAAGTTTATGGAAGCTTAGAGTGTAATTTCTACAACAAGGCATGTAAATAGTGTGTAGCATGCCTGAGTGTATAGGCAATGGAGCAATATATTTGAAAAAATATCAGTATTTTTCAATACTTCATACATCACTTTTAAAATGAAGCAAAAAACAAAATGGCAATTTGTTTCTTATAAGCAATAAGACTAAGGCAAATAAAATTCATTCAATAAAATATTATGTACTCAACAGGTAGAACTTTTGCTCAGAGAAGAAAGCAATATAAATTTAAATAATAAACGTGATATAATTGTTAAAATTATATCACCACACAAGTGTGCTGATACTCGTTAAAAAGTGATCTTTACTCAATAGGCAACATTTTTTCTTTATAAAACAAAAACACCTAAAGTCCAACGGAGACATAATTAAAATTACATATAATTAAAATTATATGTCTATAATTATAACGACAGTGTAATGAGATGCTTTTGAGTTTGTTTTGTCATTAAAAAAAATTTAAGACTGTGAGCGTGCGTAACGACGCAATTTTGATCTCTATTAAAGGGTTCACAAAGTAATATGGCATAAAATTACTATTAAATGTATTGAATTGATTTACTTTCCTATCTTTGGTAATATACAGCGTACTATAGTTAACGATATGCCACTAAAACTTTTTATTTGTTTAATACTTTTGTGCGACTTGCGCAACAAGATTTTTATTGAACATGTACATCTTTTCAGAAGCTCAACTTTATTTCTGTAGATTTCAGTAGTAGTGGGAGATGAGTTGATTACCTGCTTTTGCCTATTTGTTGTCAACGTTTTTATCGTTTAACATCCTTGCGTGGCTCTTTCAACATGATTGATTAATGTTCGTGTATTTTCTTAAGTGATTCCACACGATTTCGCCAATCCAAAGAAATTTCATCGTGCAGAAATGGTTACCAGCCTTTTTCCGGTTTAATAAACTTGAAACTTCCCTCTTCCAAAAACAACCAAAAAATGTTATAAGATATAAGTTTGAAAATTTTGCAAAGTATACTTACTTTTACTTTAGTGGCAGGTCTCTGAAAAACTTTCTCCTATGAAACAACTTTCAGTATAAATTTTTCGAACCCACATACTATAGATCCGTAATACTGAAGATGAAATATTAATCCAAAATTAAACAGTCTCCAAAATAAAGTAATATATAAATAAAAAATGCAGCCTTCCGTAATGTACTAAGAAGTTACCCTATTGGAATCTACAGAGCAGGGCAAATATAAAACAAAGCTAATAACTAAATAGCAGTTGCAAAAAACTATTACACAGAATTATGAAAAAAAAAATCATTATTTGTAAGTGTAATAATTTTTTTTAGTAGCAGAAGAGTGAGCTCAAACTGATGTAAATCGAATTCAATTTTCTGATATAATTTGTCAATAAGTCGAGCGTAACAGCAAACAGACGGTTAATTTGCATTACACATATTAGGTTTAGGAGAACGTTCATTGCTGATAATTCCTCAGGCATGCCAATTCATTTTTTATTTATTTGCTAACATAAATTTTTTTGTGCGTTTATGGGCATCAAATATATGGTACAACCATTTCGCTTTTTTAGTATCTTACGCTGTAAGTTGGCAAAAGTAACCAGTAACAATTGTGCATTAATATTTATATTATTTTTTTTCTTTTGCTTAGCGGTGTTTTGAACTTACGGCGGCGATATGTATGCTTGTAATAATATATGTTCAGGTGAACAACAATATTATTATTAATAATTTTAACTAATCTTACATAAATCAAAAATCCATTTACAAATTGTAATTAATGTGTAATTGATTAATTATATGTTTTACCTTTTTTTTGTTTACGCTATTTCAATTAAAACTGTAATATTTTGCCTGACTGACTTGTTTTTCATGATGTGTAATGGAAAATTTAGCTGCTTCCAACCAACACAGCATAATTTAACGTCTACACCAGACAGAATTTCGTTGAGACATACATCAAACTTTTTCTGAAAAAAAAAAATATGAGCAAACGAGAGACCAAAAAAATTATATATGGAGCTTGACGCTCGATTTTGACAAGTGTAGACTTTAAAGGCCATATTCATAATAATTATTGTAAGTTTATTAAGCTCTTATTTGACGTATTGCTACGGAATACTTGTCAAATAAATGTGTAATAAACCTTCAATAGTTTTTATGAATATGGGTGTAAGTAATTGGCGTATTTGAAAAATTAATACTTTTATATTTGCTGAAAAAATTTGTGGTTTTTTTTTTTTAGCAGTAAAGTTCCTGTTTTCCGTACTGCTGAATTTTTTAATATGTACATAATATTTTCATTTTATTTCTATTAAATAAACGAAATTTAAAAATGTTTATTTTTTATTTTTTCGAGCTTTAGGTCCACTTTATTTTTTTGTTACAGGGCGAAACGTTAACAAGATAATATTGTGTTAGCTTATCAAACTATTACACATTTGGCGTGTCTAGCTAAACAACAAAATTTTGTAGGTTAAGTTGGGTTGAATACAGGAGAATGTTTGCTTGTGGTGTTTGACATACACTTAAATTAGTATAGAATTTTTGTGTACTCCATAGGAACTCCCTATTATACAAAAAGTTCCCTGATTTCCTTTAGTATATGCCACGTTATTGGGTTATGTCTATCAAAATGTAGATCCCAACATATAGGGACGATACCTGTGAAACGGTAGGGCATTTCCATAATATTGTACTTAATTCGGGCTTGCAAAGTTTATCAACTAATTCACCATAGTTAATTTGCATTAATTTTCACGGTCAACTTATTTTATTCCCATACCAATCTTATGTTAATTTTTTATTATTATTACTCTAGAGATGTAGAACCACCTATATGGGCGCTGAGTGATTGTGATTGATGTAACGAGTTCGGTTGCATCAAAACTATGGCCGTAATTATATTTTGCAATAGTTTAGGTACCGGTTTTAGTGAATAATTTCTGCACGAAAGTTATTTTGGTTGAGGTGCCCAATTGGCCCCAGATGGTAATAAGCATATATTAATCAATTCTATTATTCTTCAAACAAGTGAATATGCTATCTCAGTTCAATTCAGTCTTACGTTTGTGGTATTCATTCAAAGTTAATACAGTCTTTGCACTCTCAAACTATCGCTGATTCAACTCACTCAGCTAAGATGGCGACCTGACTGACTGTCCGTAGAAATATTCACGGACATTCACGTTTCATAGAACTTTCTAATACATTCCGTTGTTGTCCAAACTTTCGCCTTTAAAGCTATGCAATAACCTGACAGATGTAATGACAGTTTTTAGAGAATGATAAACATCAAATACTATTTTCCCTTTGCTGCTTATATATCCGTGTAGCAGCGTAACCCCTTGGGAAATTGGCTCGAAGAATCGGCCAACTAGAAATAAATGTCGGGAATCAAGGTTTCGAAATTGGCCTCTGCCCTACCCTCCGGTGAGTAATGATGTATCATTTTCTAGTGTCTATTCGTTTATGACTGTAGAAATATGCTGATGATGCGCTTCGTGTCCCAGCCCAATCTACCTACCCATTACCTTTATTCGTTTCAACAAAACAGTTTTATGAATCACTACAACTAATCTGTTGATTGGAACCCCATGAAAAATAATATGTATCTTCATGTTGATATTTTTGGCTGAAAAACAACAGAATTACTATTCCATATAAAGGCTCCGCCAAATAACTTTCTTTTTTGAAAACGGCGCAAAAAATCGAGTGTAGCCTCGGCTATGTGGCACGTAGCGCCAAATGTTGCCAATATTCTCCTCTTCAATTTTTGGGAACAAAAATTCGTTCAACATGGCTCGATAACGATCGCCATTGATTGTAACGGCCACTCATCAGACATTTTCAAATCCGACATCAGCTAAATAAGCACTAGTTAAAAAAAAAAAAAACGTTAGATGGCTGACCCTGTACTATCAAGCATTTAAGATCTGGGACAAAGCTCTGATATTCGTCAAGAACTTTATTTTTAGTACTGTCGTGCAATTATTTTATTAGTTACTTCATGCAACTGAATGAGTTCGTTTATTAGATTAGTACTTCTTCTTGGATGCTGCCTAAAAATACTGAAGATCAAAACAAAATGATAAGCACAACGCAGCGTTTTTTACTATAAACCACTAATATAAAAACATTTTCGACTGCATACACATTTGGCGTTCGCTTTTACCTATTGCAATCAAACCGAAACTCTGTGCAACATCAGTTGGCAAACCCTGGCGTTATTTCAGTCAGCCGCCATTCATTTCTGCAATGTTTAAAAAATTATTTTTATATAAAATTGAGAGTGTTTGTTTTTGTATCATTCTCGGCTTTATTTACTATTATTTACTATTTTTATTCTTTAATTTTTTTGATGCATGTTGCCTTTCTTTTGATTTTATATTTTTGTTGCGGAAAATCCCAGGAAATATTTCATACGATATGGCGGCATATCATTTTTAAAGGGATTTTTCTTTTCATTTATATTTAAGTATGAGTTCATGTATGCAGAATAACGACCACATACATTTGTATATATTTATGTATGAATGAACATGTGTCAATATTAGATTGAGATAACAGTCATTTCGCATCTCTCGATGCTGATGGATGCTGAAGATAAATGAACTGTTAGGTGATGTTTGATGATTTAGTGAATAACTTAAGTCGCATAATGCTTTGTACCATTTCGATGTTATTTTGATGTAATGGAATATGCAAACAAGAGACAACGGAAAAACAAAAGATAGAGAAACTGTTTAAATATAAAGGGTTTTGCCAGCAAACTTTTACCACCTAATTCATAAAAACTATAACAGGCTTATAAGACTGTTATTTGACCTATTTGTATGGAAAGTCTGTCAAATAAGAGCTTTATAAACCTGTTATAATTTTTATGAATTGGACGGCTAGTTTTTAAATATTCAATACATATGACAATTAAATGTAAGCATAACGATGTTTTTTTTAGCGCAACTGAGATATTCTTTTTAAAAAATGTTCTAACAATACGAAATATTTCTGGAAACATGAGCATATGGTCAAAAATTCAAATCTTTTACAGGTATAGGAATTAAAAACATGAGAAAGAAGAAGAAAAATCATTACAACTATTTTAAGAAGTCACTTCTAATTCGGAGAAATTTCAGAATTTTACATAAATATGGGGGTAGTCTGTTTTAACAATATTTAGTTCGAAGAAGTAATTATCAGACTCCAGAGATTATGCGAATTGTTGAAATAATTGTTAGTTATCAATGAGGAAATCTAACTTATTATACTTTGGTTTAGGATGCGAACAATATAGCATGATCGTTTGAAATTTTTCTGTAGCACCTTTTATGGCAACATTGATATTTTTCATCGTAATTTTTGTAAAATTATTTATATACATAAAAAATAATGAAGTAATTAAAACCAAAACGTTGGTTGTAAATGGCAGCTTATGAATGATATAAAAAAGTATATGCATATCTTAAAAAGTATGCGTTATATTTTAATAAAGTCAGCAGTGCGTCAACACAGAGATTTGTCCAACCAGAAAATTCGTATACAAAAAAATAAGCCTAACCGCAGGGAGATTGCGTGCCGATAAACTAAGTTCTGCTGCAAGCTCCAGTTCATCTTGGACAATAATAATAGGACATAGAGATTGCAGGGGATAAGCAAGGCAGTAGTTGTCCTGTAGATGCCTTTGAGCAATATCAAACTTTTTTAAATTTCCAATAAATGCAGAAAAATTATGTTAAACCACACTATGGTTCTAATCCTGGGTAGGAAAAATTAGGTCGATTCTGCGAATCAGGGGTGAAAATAGACGCTAAATTAGAAGACCCATATCGTGGTGTTTATTTATGTTAGTTCGTTTTTTTATTTTTTTAATCGACCTTCGAACCTCATTATGACATGTGCCCTTATTTGCTAGATGATGCAATATTTGATTCTATATTCTTTTAGTAGCTGTCCAATGAGAGTAATTTATCGTGGCTGGTGAGGTGAGCATTTACTTTCATCGCAGCGAACTTGCCTAGAATGTCTCTGGAAGTTTTTCTCGAAATTACGTTGTGTCATATGAAAAGCCATAACCTGAAATACTGCAGGCAAGAAAATACTAGCGCTCGGCCCAGGTAAAAACTTGTGTTAGCCAATATAGAACATTTTTGATTTTTTTTAAATATACACAGAAATTTCTCCTTTTTAGGAAACTACCGTTTTCCCATCTTCACAACAACAGTTTAACCTATATAAACAAATACATTTACAATAAATAATGTCTGTGCAGTTGTACGTGTGGTAGTAAATGTCTATACTTTTGCAATTGCATGCATAAAATCATAGACATAAGCAAGAGTGTTCTATGCTAGTTTTGTTTTTTGTTAAAATGTTTTTCCTATAAATTTCAATTCATTCAACAACCTCTTGCCGTACATACACAAACAAGTATTTGAAAAGAAACGAATGAAATTGTGTTCAGACATAAGCACACACACACACACACACACACACACACTCTTACACACACTTGCAGTTGTAATATTATAGCTGTACATATTCATTCATTTTGCAATACACTATAATATATTGTACGAATTCCCTTTGGATATAAAAATATATGGTCACATATGCTTGTTAGAGCGTACACAAGTGCTTAGACTCTAACACATGTAGATTTCTGCCATACATACTGATTTGCGTTAGTTTTATTTCATGTATGTAGTTGTGTGTTGAGTTCTTTGTGTTCTGTTACATTTGGGTTGGCTTCAAAGTGTAATAGATTATGAATAATTTAAAAAGGGTTACTATGATAAAATACTGTTTGCACTTGTAATATGAATGTGAAAACACATTAAAACATTCACAATTCAAGAATATAGAAAATTAAACACTCACACAAATGCATAATTTTTGCCTAGCTAAAATTGTATTGGATTTCCATTTGCTACAAAATTAAAACATCACAAAGAAAAATTCATTGGAGCATCTGTATTTGTATTACTTGCAAAAATATCAGGGCATATTTTTTAATCTACCAGAATTTCTCAAGTCAGTTGGGGAATTATTCGTTTTTACATTAGGTGTTTCGAATGGTGTAGGTAACGATCATTTTGGATTTTTTTCTATGGTTAATACCATGGGGATTGTGTGAGGCTGAAAAAAAGGCTTATGGATTGTTAAAATTTTGTATACCTGAAAAAATTTATGTCTAAAGCGTTATTATATGCACTATACTAGATTCATTTTCTTTAACATTATTCTTAAAATAATGTCATTGTCCTCACAGTTTTCGCTACCACCAAGATTCATTGCCTACCGGATTTCGCCAATTTACCAATCGCAGCATCAATTATAAAGAGTAAGCTTAGAGTTGACTAGTTTAATACGGGTCGTAGTCCATTCTAGATTATTCTTATAATTGACATTAGTTAAACAAGACAAAGAACGAGATGAAAAATATCAAACTAGGACTATGGGAATTATACCAATTAACATTATAAGGTAAGCCTTCGCGGTAGTAAGTAAGGGTGCGTTTGATAAATCGACATTTAGATTTATTATTATTATTATTATTATTATTTTGGGCCTCTTGTGCACCTCGACCGAGACCTAGAATACTAGCAAATCTCGTTGCGGCCGTATGTTTGAGGTTGCCGAGGTTCTTGGACTCCAACAACCCAGCGCCAAGCATGTGATTTCCCTTCTGTTATTGCCGTAGAATGCTGTCTTTACAACTCTTCTCAACCGCGTAGAACGGCTCATAATCTATAAAGGCCCTTGCTGCCCCCTTTTGGCCAACCAGTCCGTTTTTTCGTTGCACTCAAATCCTTTTTCCACCGATATTCATGTGAAAACTAATTTGTTCCTGAAATAGTCTCAAACTAATCCTGAATGAAATAAGTAACCCATTAGCATTTTCAGGGCGGCTTGACTATCAAAGACGAAGCATATATTAGCTTCAGATATATTCCCATCTAAGCATTCTCTCGCAGAAATCTCTAGGAGCTGCACCACCTCCTGGAAAACTGTGACTGTTTTTTTTTATCGCAATTGTCTTCTCAACATTTAGGCTAATTTTTTTGAGAGCCAACATTGCCCTTTTTCAATTAAGAGGGTTGGAAAAGCTGTTTTACATCCACGTTATCATTTCTCTAGGATAAGCGGTCCTTTTTGAAAGCGCTTAAGTAGAAAATGCGTGACATCTTCTGAATTAAAAAATCTTTTTTAAATATTTATCCTTTTTCTCTAATAAACATGTTACCAATATATTAATTCAGTAGTTATTCGCAAAAATCAAAGGGAATAAAAACTATACAAAATTGACTATATCTTAATACTTCAATATATATATATATATATATATATATATATATATATATATATATATATATATATATATATATATATATATATATATATGTTTCAAGAAGATGTGATAAATATAATAGTGTTGTATGTACCCAAGACGACAGCTAAAGCATAATATTTCATATTGCTTATCAATAAAATAGCTGATATTTGCACCCAGTTTCACACAAATATGTAAATCTGTGTATACGCATATCTAGAAATTGCAAACACTTAATTACTTTTTCCTTTTTCGTCTGTTGGTGTGCATCTAAAATTGCACATGGGAACATGACTGTGCATGAGTTTCATACGTTATCGTATATTATTAAAACTTTAATAACATTAAGGAATTACACGAGTTCATTTGACATCTATTAGACGAAACATGTGCACATTTGTAGAAGTGTATGTACACATATATACACACATATAGATGTCTACAAAGATCTTCAAAGTACGCCTGGATTTCAAATCACATGTAACTTCATGAAGCGCAAGTAGCGCGACGAACATATTTATACGTATAAAAGTTTTGACTCCCACATACAACCACATATGCATATGTACGTACATGTGTACGTACATAAATGATTGCATATTCTTGCTGCTATGAAATTCTATGAAAATAATATAAGTAAAGAACCTTATATATGTGAAATTTAGTAATGGAAACCAATGATTTTGCAAAATTCATTTGAATTGCTGGGGTGCCAGGACATAACGTGCCATTTCCTTTTCCACACGTTGCACAGGGTATAAAAAGGTAGACGCAAATGTGTATTTAGAAAATGCTATATAATGTTTGTCTGTGTTCGTGCAAAATGTATTTTAATCCAAAATGCAATTAAGAAAGCAATTTCATGTTATGAATGAGTTAAGTGTTTGAGTGGCAACTGGTAACTGGATTAATGGTTCAATTCCCTGTAAAACCGTTTGGTAATATTTTACTTTATTTACTTCTCAAATGTTTGGTTGTCGCATGCTTCAAGAGAGTGTATTTTGTTGTTGATTGATTTTAAACATACGCTATGCTGCTTATAAGCTAAACGAATTGTAATTTTGAAATTGTAAAAGCACGTCGAGAATAAATAGTTTTTTACACATATACTTACAATATAAAGAGTACAGATATGTAAATGATTTGCAATATTATTTTCATACCTGATAACTTTTTAAAAGTTGTGTGTTAAAAAATCAAGAGTTTGCAATAACCTAAGACTAACAAGACTGGTTAAACGCAAAGAAATTAGCTATTGCAGTAACATTTTGAATGATATCATTGAATAAAGCATCTATTTGTAAGTATCAGCTAATTGATTCTTAAAAGTAATATGTTTTGTTATCGAGAAATAACATCGCACAGTGGACCATCTACCCAGGTAGTGGTCATAAACGCAAAGTTTTCAATTGAGCAAGTCACAAGTTGAGCGAGAAAATAGTTATGGTCTACTCGTTTGGCAAGTTTTATAAAACTCTTATTGTGAAGGATTCTTAATAAGACTGACGTTCAGAATTTTTTTAAATTATTAATCAAATTATTATGGAAGGAAAATTCAAGCTTTAGCTTGCTGCAGCCAGATGGTGACGAGCAGCCAATTATATGTCATTTTTTATTTCCTAATCAGGGCAAAGCTTAAATATAAAAATAACTGTCAACGAATAATTTCAATTAAAGAAAAAAATGTATAATTTTAGCTGGGGTACATTCAGTTGTATTAAGGTCACTACCCTTCGTTTTAGCACCCCTTTGAGCTTTGGTTGTACTAAGTTGCATTATTTTTATCGCTTCAACCACTCAGCCTCCTAAGTTTTTACATTACGACATCCTATTTATATTTTCGAGTTCAATAATCATATTCCATAAGATATTGTCTGTTTTTTTTTTTGTCTTGCTTTTCTGAAAATATTTTTCATAACAGAACAACTGTTGAGCTGCTCCTCAACAATAAAAAAATGTGTAGAGCCACCACAAATATTTAACTATATGCAATTCACAATCTTATATGTATTTAAAAAATTATTTTCTTTTGTATTGTGGAGTTAAGGTAATAGAAATAATTATACTTTAAAACTAAACTAAAATGGAAGCAAATATTTCAAATGAATCCTTAAGCTACAGACCAGAGATCCTCTGACAATTCCTATTCCCTTTCTTATAATTTATTTAGAAGCAACAAATTGCATATATACACACTTTGCCGTAAACTTAAGCACGTGCAATGTTATTAGTTTGCTACATATGTGTTGCACAGTGGAATATAGCTTGCACTAGTATATGTAAGTTTTTTTTTTTAATTTTATCATAGAAGGGAACTCATCCTGTAGAGATATTTAATTAATAAACGCATGATATTTTTAGAATATGTTTTGTACACTTTATTTTTCTAGATTGGAATACAAAAAGGTTTCTTCTCTCTTTCTCTCTCTCTCTCTCTCCCTCTCTCTCTCTCTCGCTTGACATATAACGCTCTAATTTTTTCTCTAGCTTAAGTTGTCTGCCTGTCTTGCATTGTAAGGAACTGGCGCTGCGGGATTATCAGAGCTGATTAAAGGCCTTATATTTCTATGAATTTCGAGCCACCAACCGTAGTTGTGATTTCCAAAAGCCGTCTAGGAAATTGCACTGCAGAACAGATTAGATAACTCGAGCTCCTCAACAAGGAGACAAGAACAGTAGCAACTAAACTGCCACTCGAGTCGAATGACCGGCTATTCGGTGACGGTAGTATATCCGAATTGTACTAGGTGATGTGGTTGATCGTCTGGTTAGAGCATCATGCCAGGTATCGACGCAAGTCATTCCAAATCTATCCCTCCTATATATTTAAGGCCTAAGAGTATATGTTGCTCAAACATTCAATCCTGATTGTTTTTTTAATTTTGTAAATAAAATTTTCTTTCAGATAGCAAGGTTTTTAATTTATGCAAAAGAAACTAATATGTATGTATGTAAAAATTTCGAAAAAACGAAACAAATATATTTATCGCAGCCAACTCAAACGAAATAAATACACCCGGTATTCGGTTAAATAAATAATTCTCGGGAAAATAAATAAATTATTTGTAGTTGGTAAATGACGATCGAAACTTTTCTCTTTTTATTATTATTATTATTAAATATTTCTATGAAAATAATGATGTGGACCACAATAATAAAAGTTTTTTTTGATTGTGAAAACTTTTTATTTAAAAACGTTTATTTTATTATCAATTATCAGAATTGAGTCCCGAATCAATGACCTGAAAAATGTTGCACTGTGTTATAATCGATAAAATTATGTTTTCCTATTACAGTATTATAGCATACTTTTCTTTCTATGTGTGTTAACCACTGTCAACGGCATGATGAAAGCTTTCGTTAGTGGTTGAGCTTAAGCATAATTACAACTGTATATAAATATGAACTTACGTGCGTGGTATGTTGAAATAATTTTTAGTATAACCAAAATCCTTTGATGGCAAGTTTCTAATACCTTGGTATTGTAACCTGTAATCTTGACTAATGATGCTACCTGAATTAATTTTATTGATGTCAAAAAACATAAATCTTAATGTTAAAGCAACAAAAGACTAAAGCACGTTACTAACATAAATAAACATACACACTCTAAAACAGTTTTGTACATTTTGACACATAAATACTATTGTGTGAATATACTAAAAATAAGTATTGCATTGAAATGGCAGATGAAATGTAGTAGGATTTTCAGGCTGATGGAAACGATATTCCTTAAGATATTACAAATACATTTATTCATACACATACAATTGAGGGTAGAGACAAAAAATTGTTGTAGCAGCAGGACTAAAGAGATTTATTGTTGTCAAAGTTTAGGACCTACAAATGAATGGCAACTGATTGAAATTATTTTTATTTGGCTTTGATATTTTATTCTCTTCTTTACAGCGTTACGAATGAAACACAATTTTTTTTTTTTGTAAGGAAAGCAGACATGCTTTTCAATTCACAAGCAGGCAGCCAGCAGGAAATACTTTGACATCCCCAGTGATATCACAAGAAAGAAAAAAGACAAATGTCATTTCAAAGGAGTGGGTGGTTTGCAGTATTTAATATATTTGAAAAATTAAATCAATTACGAAATGTCAACAGAAAGCTTCATTTAATCTGTCGCAAATTCTAAAACGCAAAGAATAAATATTCTAGTATGAGTATGGCTTGGGTTGGCAGAAAAGATGTCTTATAGTAAATACTTAAATTCGGTTTTAAACATCAACTGTTTTGTAATATCTCCTTTTACAACCAGAGCCAGATTTTGTTATCAAAAATTGTTTAAGCAGGGTTAAAGAGCAAACTTTTCAGGGAAATGGGTTTCGGTATACATCGTAATCATAGGGCAGACATTTTTCTATTTACCTCCTAAGAGGAACAAAACGATACGAGTACATACTCAATACTTTTCTCTCGATACCAAGTGCCTTCAGCATAGATACTTTTAATACAGTATTAAGTAGGTATCAGTCAGAAAGTACTCCTATTGGACAACGAGTACTTGCATAATTAGTATTGAGTAGTAACAGAAAACTAAGACAAAATTATATGTAAAAGCTAAAATGTGCAAAACAACAATAACAATATAATTATTTTTTTTTACCTTACAACGTTATTTCTTTTTATTTACTAATATAAAAGCACTTGGTATGGCAATATAAAGTTAATATTAAAGATGTTCGGTTGCCGTGGATATGTCCTGAATCACTTGTTGATTTTCTAAAATGTGATTACCAATACGAGTGATCAGTGTGTGAGTGCGATTTAAAATTACAATTTCATCACCATTGTAAGTCAGTTCAGAAAGTTTCACGTAATATCACTAAAAAGTTAAAACGTGAACTTTTTTCGGTTTACAAAAAAAAAAAAACACATTAAACATCTATTTTTGAATTATTTTGCAATGTACTTTGAATGCACACATCTATCTAAATTGTTTTTAGAAAAAAATTAAATTCCACACAACACTTTATTTATAAAGTTTGAAGACAATTATATTTTTAGTTAAGGATCTATAGCAGACCAAAAAAGGTGGCGGTTAAGAATGTTTGTTTTTCCACTTTTAGCATAGTATATTTAAAACTAATATTTTCATTAGCTTTAATGATATTCAGAACAAAATGGTATATAAAATAATTCTACACGCGTCTGCTGCTCATGTCACAAAATAGGACTTAATTGTGATTTACTGCCTTATTTATAATTTGCAACCTTTAAAGAAACACTTTGACAACAACAAACACTCACACATATTTTTCTGGTTAAAAAGGGGTTGTTTCATAACTGTCAAAGGTAGGGACTACCAATGAATTATTTTATCAGAACCAAATCCTTAACTGCAGAAATTTCCTTTGTTAGAAAACATAATTAAAAACAATGTAAATCTTTGCAGTATAAAAGGTTTCATTTCAGTTGGTTTCCCTTTTTTTGCGTTGCCGCAAATGTTCAGTCTCTGGGTAGAACTGATATTGTATTGTATTCATTTGTATTATTTAATTTTTTTATTTTTTAAGGGTTTATGCAAATTTCATTGTGTGATATTGGTATTACTTGTGCTTTGTACGTGTGTATGTGCGTTTGAATGTGTTTTCATAATAATAGCTAATTATCAACTAATTGCGCTGGCAATAAATTTTCTAAGCCACTTATATTTACGATACACAATTATTAACATTTTGTACAAAAAAGGATTTCTTTTGGGCAATTTGCTTTTCGCCTACATTTAATTTTTAGAGAGCAGACATAAAGTACTAATGAATAAAAATTTAAAGCATTTTATGGCAATTTAAATGTTTAATGCTTTAGCTTACTCGCTTCATATGTATGTATGTATGTATGTATATAAGCGATGATATGCCGGCTTTGTGCGGCATATCATCAAATATTACTCTTACATGGATACATTTCTCGAAAAAAAAACATAAAAATTACCTATAAGATTTCTTCGGTTTCGAGCTTGAGGTCCTGATTTATTACTTTTATTTTCATTACTCCGTTTTTCCTTGGAAAACTTTTTCAGGAAATAATGTTTTTCTTAAAAAAAAAAAAAACATTGGTGCTTATTCGGGAAAACGTGCTAGTGAAGTGAATCTGTACATGTAAAACAAGAACAAAATGTCAAGAGTACAAACAAATTGTTTTTATGTTTCGTACAAAATTTACCGTTTACCGGTGAAAGAGATACGCGTGGCCAACTACCTCGTTAATTTTATTCTTGCGATGTAGGGAAAACACAAACAATTCTTCATATTTTTGTTTGCCAAGGAAAGTTTCACCTCTTCGGCTCGTTTTTCAGAATAGCCACCATTATTTCCTGAAGACGTTCTGAAAAGGCAGGCGAAGTATTGAAAATAGAAATAATAAATAAACAATAAACAATAATTAAATTAATAATTTAATGACACGGAACAAACACGTGTCTTATGACTCTTAAGAGTTTAATTTTAATTTTTCCTCTTGAGTCCTAAATTTCTCAAAAATGAGCTACTTATTAAATTTTTACTCACATGATCAGAAGACTTCAGAAAAATTTTCGTTTTTGTTTTTGTAGCATATAATCTATCTATACGCCAACTTTTCATTGCTTGAAATTCCGGCGATACTTCTGTGTCCAATTTATGAGTAATACTTAAAAAGTTAAATTAAAAAACATTTACAACGCTATTAAGGTAAGGTAATGACTGTCGCTTCATATGTTTTTGGGTACGTAAATTGAATTTCTAGCATTATTTCAGCAATCTGGAGGCACGGCATTGATTGAGATTAGTAATCTTAATCCAACAAACGCCGACGTTTCGTTGGTGATAATCATCGGTAGACTCGAAAACTCTTAAGAAATCATTTGAACCCCAACTACTTATTCCAAAACTGCCATGAATAAAATAAGGATCAGAAATGTTCAAACAAACTTTTAATACAGAATAAAAATTTTCGTCATGCAACACTTTTTTTAACATTTTCTATACAACGAGTTACCATCGGTTACTACGATTTGTATTTGTGAAAATATTTAAAAAAAATTCTTTGAGATATTAATTTTTGAAGTAATAAGGTGTGTTTGTAGACCCAAAATAATACGTCATGGCGATGTTATTTTGCCAGCAAGATCGTTTCAGTTTGGAAATATTTTTTTTTTTTTATTATGTTTAAGGTGAAATGAGTGCGTCAATAAGCCAAAATCAATTCAAAACCTCTACTAAATGTCCACGTTTATTTGAGCAAAATCACAACAAATAATTTACATCGATTATTTTTGTACCATTTACTCATTTACCGGCATAAAACTCTACATAATGGGAGTGGCAGTTTTCTTCTCCGCGTTGTATTCAAACTTCTAATATTACATTACATAGTGTTTTAAATCTGTTCTCTCCAATACAATTGCTGCCTCCTTTATATGATTTTTAATTCTTAGAATCTTTCTAAGTTTTTGTAGGTGCTTTTTACTAGACCACATTTCATGGAAATGTCTTAATTTACATACCAATTTCACACCAATTTAATAAAAAAAAAATTAAATGATTTGTTTTCATTTTTTTCCATTACATATGCATTTAATTTAAATAAATCACACACAGAAAAGGTTTTTAATTAAAAATGAATTATATTTACTTTCTTATCTTTGCAGAATTCACAACATTTGGTCGTATGTATATAAGGAGAAAGCAACTCTCCACCGCAACACATATGTTTGTCTAGAGAATAAAAATAGCAAAAGAAGACGTGTTCTTAACTTATTTAAAGTATGATTAAAACATTTTGTATAAATTCCCATATTTTGGCAGTAAATAAATCAAAAGCAGTTGCCAGAAAAACGACATTGCGGACATTATTTAAGCAAAATACACCCACCTATACGACACTAACTACATGCTCGTACCATGCAACTAAAAGCCATCATTGGCAATACTATCGAATACCACAACTGCCACAACTACTGACTGCTGCAATCAACTGCTATCAAAAGGACACCAATAAATGTATAAATTTCTTACAAATAAAACATAACCACATTAATAATTTCAACTGGAATAACGGAATCAGAGTGTAACTGAGCAGAAACTTTGGCTGCCATCAGACGGCTCTGAAAATATCTTTAAAAAATAGATGGCCTAAAGCAGCACGCCTTCGACCGATAACAACACCACCAACAAACACCACAAGTCAGTTAAAGAAAAGCAAGTGAATGAGGCAAAGAGAAATCGAAAAGTATTAAAGGCATAACATTTAAGGAAGACATAACATACACTCATTGAGTTATCATAATGTCCAGCCATTCGGGTACAATTGGCCGCAAACGTGGTGGCAGCGGCAGTGGCGGAAGTGAATATTATTTTAATGGTGGCGAACATACAATACGACGGCAACGTTCTGCCGAATGGCATAGTAGACATGCTTACAACAGCAGCAGTGAGGATGAGTACCAGAATACGGGTCAAACATCAGCATTCGACACGCAATTGTTGGCACAGCTGTTATTGCAAAGTCAGCAATTGGCAAGTAAGTCAAATAGCCCTTTAGTTAAGTAAGGTAGTCTTTAGTTTGTTTTTGTTGTTGTCGTTTCATCCATTTATCACAATTTTCTGGTGTAACATAAAATATGGTTGTGAAAATTATTTTGTGAGGTGGCCAGAGAAGATACAAAAACTGTTTGCTAAAAACAATGACTTTAAAATTTAATGAAAACTTGGGTTAGAAACGTAAATTAAATTCTTATTTCAATAATTTTATGTCATTTTACTTGAAAAAATCACTCAGTCCTAATATATGAAACACATGTGCAAAAGAAAAACCCAAATCCTAGTACATACCGAATTATGTTTTAACTTATGGGTGTAACACAGATCGATGAACTAAAACGATGATCAGCTTATGCCACAATGTTCTTGCTTCCGCCCATTTAAAAATAATTACATGTAAGAATAAAAACAAGAGAAATAGGAAAAAAGGTGTTATTCAATCGCTTTATAATAGTACGAGACCAATTTTGTGTTCAACTAAAGTACTTTTCTACTAATATTGATTCGGGCAAATATTCGAAGGATCAGAAGTGCTTGCATTCTAATTTTTTAAGATATTTTTATACAATACCCTTGCGTTTAGAGACAGCTGCAAAGTGGTCTAAAATTAACGAAGGGGTCTGAATTGCTTATAACATTTTCATTATAATTTTTATTTTATTTTCTTCTTTTCTTTTCAATATTTTGTAAAGAAGACTTGGGGAATTTAAAGTGGAGCAGTACTCAATTGAACAACGTGCCCAAATTGTTGAGCTCTATTTTTCAAATGAACGATCCATTATTTTGACTCAGCGTGCATGTCGTCGTTATTGTAATGTTCGGGTTGGACCTTAACACTAGATAACAATAAACCGTCCGGTTGCAAATTTTCAACGACTAGGTACAGTAAGGAACCTTCTTGGTGCATACAGATGACAATATTGAACTGGTACAGAGCAGTAGTCGGGAAGATGAAGAAACATCAAGCAGAAGACGTTCGACATAGTAACTTATACTGTCACGAGAGCAGCTGCAGAGAATTTTGCATTAAATAGGAATATTTCCACACAAAATTCAGCTTTTCCAAGAATTAAAACCGACAGATTACCAGCAACGTCCTGATTATGCAGTTTTTTTCCGGCAAAAAGCGGAAGAAAATCATAATTTTATTCATAATTTAACTATGGGCGACGAAACCCATTTCCAATTAAGAGGCCTCGTTAATAAGCAACACTGCAGGATATAGGCTATGCAAAATCCGAAATTAGGTCTACAGCGAGAATTACACCCAGCTAAGTATACGGTTTGGTGCGGTGTTTCATCGGAAAGGATAATTGGCCGTTATTTTTTTGAAAATGAACAAGGTGTCGCAATTTTCGTCAATGGAGTCAGATATCGGACAATGTTGGCCAGCCGAGGAAAACCATTTACAAGTATGGTTCCAATAAAATGGAGAAACAATGCACATTGCAAGGGACACAGTGGCTTTTTTACGGGACATCTTTGGTGAACGAATTATTTCGCGACCAAGTGGTTTTAATTGGCCTCCGCAGTTCACCGGATTCAACCGCTACAGGCTCTGTCCTTTGGGGTTATTTGAAACGGAGAGACTGCAATGATACGCCAACAACCATCCAGCAATTAAAAAGTAATATATGCGTCGAAATAAACATCATAGCAACTGAAGTTTAGCGAAAGGTTATTGAAAATGTGTTGGAAAGAGCACGAATATGCAAAGCGGAAAATTACCACCACTAGCTTAGCTAAAAATATTCCCCATTTACATACTATAGAAAAAAAAAATTTATAATTATAAATTAAATTAAATAAAAAAGTTAAAAGCAATTTAAACCTCTTCGTTAATATACAAAATATATTATGAACAAGTAAGAAAACTTTATTCAACTGAGCCTTCCCCTTAAAGCTTTGATTAAAAGACTATTTCCAATGTATAACTACATGGTTTCATCGGCTTGGTCTATATCATGGTTATATTAGATCGATATTGAATTTTTCACTCCTGTTCACTGTGAACTCCTTTAGTCTGCATCAATGGCAGACAAGGATGAAAATCGGTTTGTGTATTTATTAACTAAAATCAAGAAGTTTTTTGTCTTTTGCCTTTACAAAAACTTCTTCCACTAACAGAACTGCTTTTTGTCATCATCAGTCAGGGCAAAATTATTGAAAATTAGATTTACGCTATATGTATGTCGGCAACATGCAAATCAATGTCGAAATTTTTTATTTCTTTTAATCCCTTACATCACCAGCAGAGCTTGTCGCTACTAAAACTGGTGTTTGCTAGCATTTGCTTACATATTAGTTATATTAAGCCTACATTGTAAAACATACAATACAAGTGACAAACCAAAGGTTGAACTTGGGCCTGAAAAGGAATTTAATATAAATGTATGTAAAATTATCATAGTTCAATAAAATTTCAGTAAAATGTTAACAAACAACGCATGGCTTGGCGTAAATGTTCAAGTTGTGTCAATAAATAAGCATCTAGATCTCAATGATATAAACAAGAACATGTATGAAAAACCTCTCATATAAAGATCAAATAACAGTCTTCTGAGATGACAAAAAATCATCCATAACAGACTGCAAAAATGTTAATGTTAGTTAAGTATATAAATAGAAAGTAAAATTGCGTAAGCTTTGGTTGCCGAGTAGTTAAAGCGGCTGTGCCGAAATTGTGAAATTTGACACGTCCAAAGTTCATAGGGTGCTGATGAAGGGTGTTTGCTACCCAGAAACAGCCAGTTGTCCACCTAGCTATAAAATTTTACTTTTCTTTACTTAATTAATCGTGATTTAAAAGTGACAAACCAAGGGTTGAACTTGAGCCTGAAAAGCAATTTAATATAAATGTATGTAATACTATGTGTTTGTATAATTCTTAATTGGTTCAATCTCATCCCCTAGGTGACCCATATTTTTACTAATGTCAACTAAGTAAAGAAAATTAAAACTTTATAGCTATCCTTTTCACTTTTTTACGTTTGATCATTGGACCAAAGTGGGCCTAAGCCTTAGATTTGTAGCATGAACATTTTTTTTCCTCTTGTATGTTAGAAGATGTGACAAAAGGTCCTGTATTAATTTTTATTTTTTTAATAAGATATAGCATTGCAGAGTTCATCAGAAAAGCATAAAAAAAGTATACATATATACATAGAAAAATATTAGACATGCAATAAATGCCTCTTTATTTTAATCTGACGACTAAAACAAATAATTTATGATAATTATTTTGTTCATTCCATGTTAAAATATTACTTAATATTTTCAAAATACCTACGTTGTAGTTATCTTACTTTAAAAAAATTCGCAGGGCCTCAACTAACAGCCACCAAAGAATTTTGAGTAGAATTTAGTTCGATTGACGTCATTTGGAAATCAGCAATCAGTTTAGTGCCTGAACACCTTTTGCAGCCGATGGCAGAATTTGTTTTAATCTTATATGTATACTTATGTAAATGTTTGTCTGTGTAACCCAAATTAAAATGTTTTTTAAGTGAAGTTATTTCTTATTTATTTGCCACTAAAAATTAAAATAAAATGTCTACACAATCCCTCTTACTTATAAAAAGACAAGTGTTCATCCTTTTTTTTCAATTAGCGATACTGTGATAAGAGGATTTTCACAAGGATTAAAGAAGCGTTGAAAATAATTTAATTTTTTATAGTTGTATTTTTTTTTATCAGTTTGGTTGACATGCTGTTTCATACTTGTGTAAGGTTGCTGAGAGTAAAAGAAAAAGAGGGAGAGCGAGAGCGAGAGCGAGAGACAGAGCGGGGAAGCTTATTGGATTTCAAGGTTGAGTTGATTTTCAGTGCTTCAAAGAAGGGATAAAAACAATTAGTTTCGTTTTCATAATGAAATCGTAGTTTAATTTATAAAAGATTTTATTTATATAGCAGTGGCAACGTAGACTTTTTACTTAGTAGTTATTTCGTATAAAATACAAAACGAGATGAAAAAGAAAAGTTTTTTATGTGAGTGAAGAGGCCCAATACTACGTGTTTGTGTTCGGAATGAGTGATATTGTGATCTTTGTGTAGCGCTGTAAAAAGTAAGAGCGATTAAGAACTCAGTATCAAAAAGGCAGTGACTGCAATCAGCATTTAATAAAAATCACTTCGATGTTTTCTTAAACGCTGTGTCCCCTGTTATTGTTTTAATTTAAGCTAATTGACGACATTTTTCTTGTTTGCCTTTTACTAAGGTTCTTTTATTAACAAAGTTTTCTTCCACAGCATAAATGGCTAATTTTTTAACAATCACAAAAATGTTATACCAGAGAATTCAGCTGAATTCGAACCAGCGACCTCTTGCATTCCTACAAAGGCATTTAAATTATAGTAACAATTTTTTCGACGTGCTCACCAACAAGGTCAAATTCTCTAAATTTCGTCATCTATATTAACCGCGTTCTTTTATTGCCACAACCACCTTTGGCAGTAAAATTTGGTTTAGGTATATCTCTTGGTAAAATGTTTGCTCCATAGTTGGAAGCTTTTTCTTGTTTTGTATTCAATGAGCTGTTTTATCATCAGTAGTGAGATTCTGTAACTGCTAGTGATTCAATAATGGTAATTTCATTTCATCATGCATTTAATAGCTGGGACCTCAGTACCACTTAAGTTAAATTTTATTACAAAAATAAAAATAATAAGACTTTATTTGATTCAGTGCCACTGATACATTGATACCCACACAAAAAAAAAAAAAAAAAAAATAAATAAATAAATGTATTTTATTTTTAGATCTGGACCGCTACAACTCTGATTTTGAAAATGAAGAAAATTTGTCTTCACGCCTGAACGAATATCCCTCCTCATCCAATCGCGATATGCCATTAAACGCCAATACCGCCAGCCAATCATTTTTGCAACATCTGCAGCGACAAAGCAATGAGCTTTGTTCGCCACTTAAACAAACACCAACTGCCAATTTGCATACGACCACAACCGGAACCACAACCACGACTGCCAACAATAAATTTATTAATAATGCCAATTTGGGGTTTCTTCCTGCAGCAACGCGTAGTACAAATCCATTTCTAAATCCAAAATATGATTCACAATCAAATTCCGATTCTTTAAGCGATCGCATATCGTTTTCGGGTAGTTCGGCGGTCTTAGATCGTTTACAAGCCCCAAATGACTTTATGACGGGCAACGGTACAACGCTACCAAACGCTATGAATAATACATTTTTGCTGCCTACAAGCTCAACGGCAAACAGCTTAAACCCAAATTCTGTGCGTTCACATCGCTCGAAATCAAGTCGCAGCGGTGGTACTCGTGGTCCAAGTGGCATGACATCATCTAGCAGTGCTACGTCTTCCAACAGTAATGCTACTCTTAGTAATACAAACAATCGTAATGAACGAGAGAGATTGAAATTGCAGCAACTCCAAATGGAGTTGCGTGAATACTCAGAAACAAATTTTGAAAGTTCCAATGCTTCCATTATAGATGGTGTCATCCACCATGAAGGCGAAAGCTGCCAAATTGAAGAATTACATTTGTCAGGAGGTGAAGAGGCAGACCCACCACCAGAACCAGCACCACCAGAAATTCCACCTCGCACTCAATCACTGCTAATGTCGTTAAGAAAGCATTCAGAATATAAACTGAAATATGAGGAAAAAGGTGACCAAAAACATGAAGAATTCATACCAACAAGTCAATTACAACAACTTCAGCAGCAGTCACAAGTGCATCAACAACTGCAAAAGGGTAAGTTAACGGTGGATATATAAAGCTTTCTTGTCACAAGAAAGGATATTTTTTTTATAATACTAAACAAGTTTTTGTAGAAAGCTTTAATATCCTTTTTACTTAATGCAGCTTTTTTATCCGAAAGCTTTTTTTAAGTTACTTTATTTTAGTACTAAGCGAAAAACGAATTGTATATAGCTTTTTTCCTTGCCGTAACAGGACATCAAAAGAGAGCTTTATTAAGCACAAAAAAAGCTTATTGCACTACATAAAGCCGTTTGACGTTAAATACTTAATTTAACTTGCTACAGTGGTTCTAAAACTTGCATTTACTCTTACTTAAATTCTTAGACGTTATATTAGTCATGAGTACTGTATAAATAGAGAGCTAAGAATAGTTCCAGCTTTTATTAATCAAATACATTACCTCCAAAATAACGACAATATATACGTTTCTTTTTTTCTTTGTGAAAATAGTTAACAAACCTTATTTAATTTCTGGACACTGAAAGCTGTTATAAAAATTTTACATACTTAACAAGTTATTATAAGACAAATGCCTTCAAAATCTTGAAATTTTTCAATCATCCCACCTGCTTACTTTACTCTGCTGCGTTGTTTGTAGTGTAATACATTACAGCCACACAACAGATTGTAATGAACTAGTACACTAAAATTATATATAAATGTTAGATTGTTGCTTTATAACGACTTTTGTAAATAGTTGAAGAAGAAGTTTATTTATTTATTTGTTTGTAGTCCTATACAACAAGACTAAAAGTCTTATAATTATAGTACAGGATGTGCAATTTGGTACAATTTGTTTGTTGCACCGAACTTTTGAAATGTTTCAAGTGGACGGAACTCGCTTTCGTAGATTTTTGGTAGTTTGCTTTTATTGGCGATCTAGTCGCTTGTTTTCAGGAGACTTTTTTGTTTTCCGTGAACTAATAATTACTTCTGAAATAGTTTTTTCTACTGTAGTCCAAACTTCTAATGTGCGTCTGATTATATTTTTGGCTAAAGTCAAATTTTTATTTGATATATTTTATGCAGTAATTTAACTTTTTAGTAGAACTACATGATTAGAAATTGTTAATTATTTTAATAAATTTGAGTTTGATGAATTAAGAAAGTATTTTTGTGATAGAAATTATAGTGATCAACATTTTTTAGGGAAGACAAAAAAGGAGGTACATACTAGGACTGTTTCATGTCCACCACGACGATTATCAGCATCCAAACCGTCTCTAACTACTTTTGCTGTAGTCACACCCTGGCTTTACCTTTCTTGTCTTCTTTAAGAAATGTTGAAGACTACAATTTTTATTTCTCAATCCTAAGGACATAAAATCGAACTCGAGCCTGTTATAATAATTAATAATTGTTATCTTTTACTTGATCATTTTATAGTTTTTAAATTCCCGAAATCATATAGCTACTTAAATATCACAGAACAATCAAAATAACCTTAAACTTTTTTTAGTTTCCTTATAAAAACAAAATAGAATTTTCAATTATACTACCACATTACATTGAGGTCTTCTTTAATGCGAATTTATTGCCGCAAATAATCTTAGTTTTGCAATTAAGAAATTTGTTGTTTCCTCTTTAATTCTAATATTATTGTATTCTTGTGGATTAATAAAATTTCTCATATCTCCCTTCTTATTTCAGATTATTTAATTGCTGACACAACAGTACGATGCAGTGAAAGTCAATCCAAGTCAATTGCATCTACAAGTGATACACAAAGTCAACAGGGGTGAGTTAAAATTCATTACAAAGAACTATTTTGCACTAAAGCCCATTACGTATAATTTAGCTAATAAAAAGTTTTAATTAAAAAATGTCGACATTTTTCACTTAATAAAAGTTTAACGTAATCGTTTAATCTTGAAGTCGTTTGAAACAGGATTTTATTTTGCAGTTCCCAGACAAAAACATTCAGATATAAAACAAACAAAAACTTGTGATTACAATAACCCGTATATTATTGTTTTAATAAGAAGATAGTACCTTTTGTAAATTCCAACACAGATTCTATACTTATTGCTGAATCCTTACGCAACTGATATTACTTATAAGCAGATTTCATAAAACAAAATATTTTTAAACAAATTTAGCAAAACTAAATGCATTAAGATATATTTTTAGGCATGTGCTCAGTTATGTGCAGCAAAAGTAATAGAGATTGTACTTTAAACCAATCTAAGAAATACAAAAGTCCCTGGTAGACTAAGTCATAATGAAACCTCAGTAAACTATGTTACAACTATATATATATTTGTCAGATACATGTTAAAACCCTTAACATTTAAAAAATAATAAAGAAGACTTGAGCAATTTCAGGCAGGCATATCACGTAACGCCTACATCCTACTTTGTGAAAATTACCTCAAAATATGAAACTTACTGGTAGATTTATAGCTTATTTGGTTACCAATTTTATTAAGAACAGTCACTTAAATCGCTTTATGAATTTGTATTACTAAAGTAAAGGAATTTTAAATTTGTAATTTGTTTCTTACGTTTTTTTGGTTTATGATCAATTACCTTAAAATAAGTGCAATCTTCAATGCACAGAAAAATAAACTAACTTGCAATTGCTATAAACTTCGGCTATATTTTAATTTGATATTGTTCCAAGTAGTTGAAAAGAAACCTAGTTCAATGAATGAGCTGCAGAACTACAGGTTAAGCTGTTTAGCACAATAGGTTTGCCGTTATACAGGTGGATTGATTAAATTGGCAAAATTGAAAAACTTTTAGTGTTTTTAGTTGTTTTAGATTTTTAAAACTTTAAATAAACAAACTGTGTAAGAACTATTTTCAAAGTGAATAAAAGACAAATTCGATGCATTGCTGACTACAACAGATGTAGACTTAGAAAGAGTTTCTCAAAATTAAAGAAGTTATTTATTCTCATATATATTAAAAGATTATAATTTTGTAATATCCTAAAAAGAAATACTTAAGCCTTAACTCTATGTTTCAAAACGTAACGTAAGAATTTTTTAGAATATCTTGGACTTTTTGAAAATTTTCTAAAAATTTTTTTTAGCTAATGCGCAAACAAGGAACTCAAACTTCGCTTATAAACGTATTTAGTACTTGTTCAAGACACGTTCTAAAATATTATTTCTGATAATTTGGTCTGCGGAGAATATATTGTTGCTTTTCTTTTCGCTGGACTAATTTTCTGCTCATTTTGTTGTCAGATATTTTTGAAGTTTAGAGTTTTTATAGCGGCTTTCCCAACTTCACGTTTCATTTGTATCGGCGGATGTCCACCGCAATTTACATGTAATTTTCGACTTCTTTTAGTTTGCGTTGATCTTTGCTTCAGCAAATTCCATAAATATGTAGAACTATGCATATAGACTTGAAATATTCTTAACAGTAGAGGTTAATAAGAATTTTGTAATCTTTTTTCGTAGTACGACATGCAAATGGATTTTTTGACACCATAAGTACTCTGTTCGTGCCACCAAAAACAAAAATCACTTCCAAAAGAGGTTGACAATAAAGGTATATCTGAAAATTTGTACATTCCAAACACTCCGGAGTTTTATTTATTTATTGAATTTATTTTTTATTTATTTATTTCGAATTCTTTTATGGATTTGCATTGGACATTTTAGCAGGCACACTATGAAGTACATAGAATCTGCAAGCACTTTTAAGCAACTGCAATATAAGATCTGTTAAGATAATGTCAGTTTCAAGATGACCGACATAGTGGAAATGCTTTACGTCACTTAAGGGTTAACATTTTCATATTTACAGTTACACTAGGCGGTGTCATTTTGTGACAACAGTACTTTTTTGATATTCTGCTATTCATTTTTCTGTAGTTATTGCCATAAGAATAAAATTCCACCACAACATACAAAAATAAGTCATTTTCGAGGCGCCCAAATTTCAAGATTATTTTTTACTTTTGATGAGAATTGTTTTTTTAGTTTTCAAAGGAGTCATGGTACAGGGTCGGCGAAATTGATAACAAATATTTGAGAGAAGAAACTATTGGCATTTGGTCATACATTTTACTCATTCGGGGGTACTCTGAGATGGATTAGTGTCATGGGAGGAAAATTTTAGACTGGATTTTTTTTCATGTCAATAACTTTCCTGAAAACCATGGCACAATATGGAAATTTATTGTCAGTACAAATACAGCTACTCTTGCCCTTACAGAGAAAATAAAATTGCATAGCTGCACATCCATTTTTTGACTTGCCGCACTATAATTTGTAACATAAGGTTGCAATGGGAGATGGACCAGTACATTTGATATGCAGTTGCATAACGTTTGGTAGGATTAATACATCTTATACTCTCTCCGCAATAGACCTAATAAGTTTTATTATTTCTCTTCTTTTTTTTATATTTCAAAACATTTGCTGTTTTCACAAAGGACTCAAAAACGCATCCAATTGAGTACTGCTCGATCACATACACTACTGCGCAGTTGTTGTATTAATCGGGGCATTCAATGTATCATCAGTTTTGTTACTTTTGTCTCAATACAGCTAACAATATAAATAATCCACTGGGTAACCTGTTGTAAGTTTAGCTGCAGGATTATATTCTTGCATTTATTTCTAAGATTTTGCGTGATTTGTACGAAATAAATATTAGAAGCTTAAATTAATTTTCTAGCTATAAAAAAATAGTATTATATCTTTTTATATTGTTATTTCCTCTTCTCTTGAGAAGCGAAACTAAAATAAATTTTCCTAAGATTTTTGTTTCCCTCCTTTCATGTTGTTTTTAGCCATACAAAACATGGTGTATAACAAGTAGAATCATGATATGACTGTTGCATTTTATTACCTTTGTAGTTTTCTTTACCTTTTATTAGTACGTATTGTTATAACATTTTCTTCTTAGTTGTTGTTAAATAACACAAAGGCCAACCTTTTTCTATATGGGCGAAGGAAGCAAAAATTAAATCTTATTATGGAAGCAAAAGGGAGGAGAAGAAAGAAAGTACAATGAAAAACTAGTTTAAGAAAAAAAAAATTAAAATGCAGCCAATTGTTGTATGGTTATGATATAAAAAAAATTGAGGGTAGAAGCGATGGGCCGAATGTATAGGAAACCCAATGATAATTAATTTTATAGATTCTATCCATGTCTCTCGAAAGCAGTAGACTGTATAGCCACTTCCGATTAATATTTTATCTAACCGAAAAGTATTTCCCATTTTATTTAAAATGTGCAACCGATCACTTCAAATAAAAATGCAATGAAATGGATTAGGGCCCATTGAAAAACATGTATTATCTCTCGTCACTCAACCAGTAATGCACAATACTGCAACTAGAGAAGACCCTAGAATATAAGAAATAGGAGGAAACTTTATGTCTAAAGAATGCTCTGGATACCTGCAAACAATTAAGTGCTGTATTTGTGTAAAATAAAAAGTTGTACGTGTTGAAAACGAAATTAAAAAATTATGTAAGTTATTTCAGGCTGGCTTAAACTTAGTAAGCTCATGGTTTTTTTCTCATCTGGATCTCAGAACTAACTACATCAAAAGGCCTCGCGCATTCTGAGCTTATGTTGCTTAAGTCACTTGCTCTTAAAACAAGTGAACTCGCTATCTCTTTTTTCAGCATACTTATGTATATAATGCCTAGTTCACCATGCGTCAATAACTTTTTTGCACCCCAAACTGTGCGTGATTTAACCAGCTAATCTGAGATCGCTTTGATGGCCATCTGACTGTCCGTAAATACATTCACGAGCTTTGGCCTTAGACTTACTCGCAGGATGTTAGGAAGGGTTTCCAATTTAAGAAGCATAAAATTTGTTTCTGCATGTTTTCGAATCAATTAAGATTTTCATTTAAAACCAGACTGCCTTAACACAAAGATTTCAATTGGTCCTGTTAAAAAAAACTCTTTTTTGTTTAGTCTAATAAAAATGTGCAGAAATGAGCTTTTATCGACAACAATCACAACCAAGACAACAACAGACTTCATCAAATGGGGTTTTTTCGACATTTTATTAATGCTTTGTGTCCTGTTGTTACAAACGAGTTCTTTCGTTTGAACAGATTTGTGTGTATGAACATTTGTGTGTTGTTTATACGAATAGAAAAATTGTATGCATTTATTTCCTGGTATTGTTATGATTTCCGTGCGTTTAAAGAACATGGTATTATTTAAAAAAAAAAAAAAGATTATGATTTCAAAGAACTTTAACATATTTCTCAGTTGCTCCCCACTCATATGGGCATACAGAACAAAGCTTGGAAAGGAGATTAGGTCGTTTAAGCACAATTATACTTCTAAACACTCACACACACCTACACCCGCATGACATTATTTTATTTCATTTTATTGTGGTTTTTTCTTATCTACAAACATATTACTATAAAAGTCAGTTTGTCTTAGGATTTAAGTTAAGTTTCTAAATGGTTTTGTATTGTTGTCTTAAAAAATCTATAATTTGTTCAATTTTTAAAACATTCTCTTGAGTTTCTGTCCTTGCTTGACTAAATCATTTTATTTGAAAATTTCTGCACAATTATATTTTCATCTAGTTTTAAGTAATTTTTTGTTGTCTGCTTGTGATTTTTTCATATAAAAAACTTAAAGTAAGATGCTGTAAATAAATTTACCCTGTGTGACATTTGAAATTAATTAAAACAGGTAAGAGTGCTATATCCGGCTGGGCCGAATTCTGAATACCCTTTACAAACATCACTTTCATTTACTGTTTGGTCTACTCAATATAATTTTTTAGCGCAATCACTAATCTTCGCTACAAAAATTGTTTTAATTCGTTTATAGGTCAAATTTATTCAGAAGTCAGTTTGCTCCATGTAATATTTTTATCTGAAACGATATCGAATAATGTTATCTATGGTTTGTCAAACTGTTTAAATTGCCAGAAATTGTTCTTGGAAAATCAATTTACGCTATATCTCGGCTAAATGCAGATCAACATTGACAATTTGTATTATTAGCATTCTTAACATGAGAACCACTTTATGGCTGCAGAAGTTTTTTAAGATCGCTTATTGGTGGAAAACCCAGTTTTCTTTCTGCATACAATATGTATCGGGTATATATGAATCGAACTCTTTTTTGACTCTTAAAAATATTCTATTCACTTTTTGGTATAAAAAGTTTCTTATGGGTTAAATTTCTTAAAATACCAGTTTTTGCGATACATCGTATATATATCGACAAAAATTTTTTTGTTGTAAGTAAGCATAGACTTAATTTTTTCCAACAAAAGAAAATATAGCTCGAAATTTCCTAAATACCGGTTTCGCTATATATTCGCTACGCAAAGACCAATATGCGTGAAAAAATGTTCGCTTTGAATAATTTTCTTCTGTCACAGAATCACAACATTAAAATCTCGTTTAGCTCACTCGTATCTGAAACTTCAAAACAACCAGATTATAGACCGATGTCGAAAATATTTTTCTGCTTTCGCCAAAATGCCCCTGAAAACCTGTTTGTTTGATACATTTCAACTATTTGTGAACTGATTTGACATAATTTGAATATCAACTCAATTTATCAATAGTTTGGCATCAAAAATATTATTCTGAGAGAAATACTTTACTCAGAAGCGCTGTTTTAACAATCTACAGACGGGCGGATATAGCTGAGACAAATTTTCTACTGATCCAGAATATGAGTGTATGTAATTTAAAACCTAACAAGGGAATAAAAAGAAACTACAAACGATTTAGTAGCGATAACCCAAATTATATAAATGGGTTTTTGTGTGATTTACAAAACAGCCAAGAACAGTTGACTTTTTTCCTTTCTAAAGAAGCAACACGATGGTCACATCTTAAATGTTTAAGATGAGGTTTATAATTGAAAATCAAAAAGAAGTTATAAAATAATTATTAAAGAAAAATGTTCATGAAGTTTAGTTCTTAAAGAGTTCTTAAATAATTTTTCGCTTACATTAAAAAAATGTTGGAATTTTTTCTAAAATCTCTCATTTATTTATTAAAAAAAAATGCCAAATGACCAGTGAAAATTGTGATCTCTTGTGCCACTGCATTTGGCTTAAAATTTAATTTTCCTCTTTTCTATTGATGCTTACGACATTCTACACACATGCACGAAAAACTAAATTTTAATTTTTAGTTTTATTAATTCAGGTCCAAAAATGAACCTTTTCAAAAAATACAACAAACATTTTTTGAAAATGAATTAATACATTTCAATTGGCTCTTAAAGCAAATAAATAATTAAGTTCATATTTTTAGTTTTATTTAAACAAAATCACTGTTTATGTCTTAAAATTAATAACGGCAACTAAAAACATTCCTTAATCTTTGTAATGGTCAAAATGTATTAATTTTGGAAAACTTCTTTCAGAAAGTTGTATCGCTGGGCTTAATTTGTATTCTAAATTAAGCCCCAACAGACATTGAGTTTAGTTTATTTATATTTTTGAAGAAAACAATTCAAGGAGAAATAAAACGTAAAAATAAATACGATATAACAAGTACCATAATAACTAAAAAAGGATTTTTGAGGCTTAGGTGGATTAAGTGAGTTCAAGTTGTTTTAGTCGGCTCGTGACCTTTGAAAACTGCCACATACATACTCTCTCACACACACACATACAGCATTGCATGCAAGTTGGCACAAATGTTAAAAAAAAATATACCACACATGAGTCCAATCAAATGTCTTGTCATTAGAAAAAATTTGTTTTGTTGAGAGGGGTGGGCGAGAAAATCATTTAAACCAAAAAGCTCAATCAAATGGTATCGCATGAATTGAAAAAAAATAACAGACATTCCTACTCCTATGTACGTAAGGAAAACAAATCTTTATTTACACAATAGCAATAGCAAAACTTTTGAAATGAATCTAAAAACACAAGCGTATCATCAGCACGATATAAGACTTTGGAAAAAAATCCATAGCAATACGATTGAGGAACACATGAGTTTGAGGGTCAAGCGTACATAATTCCACCTAAAAGTGCATTGTAGTAAAGTGGTGTTTATTTCTGTGACTCTCCATAAGTATGCATATGTGTGTTTGTGTGTGTTCTTATGTTTAAAAAGTACTCCAATCAGATTAATATTATTTTTTTGCCAACATTTGTGTCTCCTTTGCCGGCAGGCACCATAAGTAAATATTGTGTAGAGTGAGTGACCTCAATGAAAATTACTTCAAAGCTTATGAAATGATTCAGAAGACCAAGTTTTAAGCAGTTAACCACATCATTGCTTGAGAGGTTTTAAATCTACTTTTGCTGCTAAACACATGATGTTGATGTTAAAACGATGTTTATGTTATTGTTTTCTATTTGTGTTTTTTTAGTGTCCTCTGCTTCTCTTCCTTGTTGATGTTGGTTTTTGTTTTTGTTTTGACAAATGCTTAAATTGGTCTCATCATGCCAATCGGTCGTTATGGGCAACAATTGTGGTAATTTAGAAGGTATGACTAACAGCAATTAAAACCACAAATGCGTAGTAGCTGTTGCAGAAAAACATTTTTTTTTTTTTTTGAAGAGATATCTGCCAAATAATTACACTTTTAAATAGCTGTGTGAAAGTCTTTAAAAATCTGGAAATATTGTTTTCAAATCTTTTGTTTGTTATAAATGCTCCTAGACATATAAATTTAATACTAACAGATGTCAAAAACTATACATAATAGCACAGCATATACATACGTCAATATTAATAAGTAAAAACTAGGTTTCCAATATATTACAATAAAAACAGCAATCAGCAAATCAGTGTTAGAAATATTATTCTTTTTCTTCTAGGGAATGTAGAGCACATCTTTAGTTTGTTTTTCCTTTTTACTGAATTAATATTAACCAAAAGTGACTGTTTTATTGCGTCTTTTACACAATAATCTTTATCCCACAAGACTGTAGAATGTTTTGACTTATAATTGCAAAAACTTTGAATTTTGAAATACGTACAATTTTTTAGAACTAAGAAAAATCACATATTCATAATGAAAAGAATTGTTTTTAGGGTTCTGGTCTTCAGAGATTTATAGACTCATGCTTACAGCAAAATCCATCTATTTTGCATTTTTATAATTACACCGTTTTAGACACCAAATAAGTCAAAATGTGTGCCATAGTAATGTGTGAAGTAATTCTGTGGGACGATTGAACTCAAAAGCTTAAATATGCAGCATTTGAAACCAGTATTCGAATAACAAAAAATGCAGTTTTTTCAAAACTTGATTTTCGCCATTACTTTTTGACACACAAACGTATGTAGTTGTTAATAAGATATTTGTTTCTTACAATTTTCTTCAATATAATAGAAATGTAAAATGATCACTATCCGATAACAGATACCAAAAAATAAATAATACTAATTAAAAGCTTTTTTTCACTAAAAGTTATATACATATGTATGTATATTGAACAAAATATTCCAAACATAATATCTTCAACGAACAAGTACTTTAAAAATAAAAATAAACCACAAACAATTTTACTTATTTGTATGACAATGCCATGTTTTTAGTACAAGAATGCTAAAAAAAATGTACAGGATGATTAGTGATAAACAAGTTATAATTTTTGTTTGAAGAATATCTGAAATTGCTGAAAATCAGAAAATAATACATCAGTTATTAAGTTGTATATATTTTTGTATATATCTATGCATCTAGAAAAAAGAAACAAACCAAAAAATTTTCGAAATATTAATTTATATCAAAACGAGGGATCCCACAATAGCTCTGTTTCTTTACTGTACTTTGGCATCCCGTGGGATCCTAATTTGCACGAAAATCGTTCCCGTACTTTAAAATTGGGCAAATGAGAGTTTTTGTGAGAGAACATTATGCATTTCAACTCTTTTAATTGTTTTGAGAAAACTTTTTTAACACAAATAAAATAAAATATATTAATATTTTTTTTCAGACAAATTTAGCTGTCAAAACCCTGACGTTTGCTTTTGGGGTAAAATATTTGTTTTTATTCGTTCCCGTACTCTTGTGCATTTTTGTCTCTTATGGAGAGAAATTATAATTTACTCTCATTTTACCGAACTTTGCTAAAAAAATATAAAGAAATAGAGCTCATGTGTTTTTTTTTAATTTTCTTAGCGTTATTATATTATTTTCAAATATTTTTTTTTTAATAATATTTTTTAGGGCAATGTTTTTGTTTATATTCAAAAAAAAATTTAAATGGAAAATATGCGTTCGCTATATAACCAGTTAAAATGCAATTACTATATAATTGTAGTTTAACTGGTATATGTATATATTTTAACTGGTATATTTACATATATACTGAATACTTGATGAGCACTATAGTCAATACCAGCCGTTTTCTTCTTCTCCATCAATCTACGGTGTATCAAGGACGGTGAATTTGTATTTGTTATTTTCTTTTGAAAAGAAGTTCAATGCAAGTGCGGATAATAAATCAATTTCTTATCTTAGCTGGTCTTACTGTGTTAGAGAGTTTCGTTTAGAGTATACTATTAACTTAAATGCTAAGGGTCTTATTCATAATAAATATTTTAGGTTTATTAAACTCTTATTTGACAAATTTTCCATACAAATTTGCAATTTTTATGAATAAGGGTGTAAATAGCTAAAAACAAATTTAGTTCTAATAAACTTAACTGTTTATTTTATCATCTTCGTGCAAAGTATTGGACAACTTCTATCAAAGAACGGCTTCCATACTAAAATTGGACATTATAAAATACGTAAAAAATATCACTTTATTATTGAGTTTTTAGTCTTTTGTATTTTCTTATGATTAAAAATGGGCGTGACGTGTACAGTTACATCATGTATTTATATAGACAAAAAATAGAAAATTAATTTAAGAGGGAACTACAGATAGATGGAATTTTTTATAGCCTTTTTCAAAATTGGAATTTATAGACCCATCTTATGGTTGCCAAAAACCTATATAGAACCGCAATCTTTTAAGAAATTAATACTGTATATAAAATATTTACATTAGCACATCGAAGTAAAATGAACTTCTAAGCTCGCATCACCGTTGCAAGCGAGAGCATACCACAACTGCAAATGCAACACTTTTCATATTATTTTTGGCATACAGACAGTAGTGCTGGTCAATGTGGCCCTAAGTTCTGAACACTAGAACGCATTTTTATAAAAAAAAGTTGTGGCAGTCGGTATGCCGGAATTTGTTTTCAAGACCTTTGTAATTAGATTGCGTATACCATTTAAAAAAAATTAAAGTGAATTTAGAATAAAACACTTATCGCATATGTTTAAAAGTCATACATTTACATGATATAACTTTTGAAAAGAAAAAAAAAACGTTTGCTTACAAAGCTGAGTTTTATAGGTGCAATTACCTAAAACTCCGAATACGTTAAAACATGTGAAAGCTTTACTTAAAAGGCACTTTTTTATACGTTAAGAGAATTGACAAAAATTTTTTGCGAACTCAACAAAAAGTTATTCCTTAAATTTTAATGCACTCAAACTCTCTAATGATTTCTAAATATTTATGCACTTTTAATTAAGGTTATCAGCTACGTGCCCAAGCAAATGTTTATCTCATTTTTTTTTAACAACATCCCGACACAAGCAGGTTTATCGACTTATAATTTGCTGAAACAATTGGAATTGAAAATATTAAATGCATCTCCAGCATACATACGTCAGCATTGACCACAGCAGACAGATATATCTTGTTTTTCAGCAATAACAACAAACTGAAAAACAAAGAAAATTTCCCAAAAAGCATGTACCATCAAAAACAGTTGTCCAACATGCAATGAATAGGTTCTTGCATTCACCTAAATGCACGTGAACAGTTTAAGTGTGCTGCAAAAGTATGTGTGATTGGTGTGAGTAAAAGAATTTTCATTTTGTGGTTAACATTCACTTACACTTTGGTACCCATTTCTCTCTCCTATTTTTTGAAGCATAACAATCATCTATACATATTTAAACTTCAATGCATACGAAAGATATGTAGATGGTTAAGTATCCAGTTAATATCTTAAACTAAGCAGACTGTTGTGGTGAGTACATTTCTCGAGCTTAAACGGGGATTACAGTTGTTGGAAGAATAAACATCAAACTGAATGAAAATGTGAAAACAATAGAAATGAAAAAAAACCCCTTGGATAAACACAATCCAACTTGGACTATTATGCTTTAAAAAGAACGAACAGGTATATAACGTCACACACACACACACACACACATATCCGAAAATGCTTAGATTTGTACCTACATATATGTGACTACCAATTTATGAAAGATAATTCATTGCAATAATCCTACCAAATAAGCAATAAAAATCGAACGCCTCCACTGTGTATGTATAAATTTCGTAAAATCAAAGAAAAACTACTAAAACTCAAATGGGGATTTTTTAAGGACTTGCACAAATTTTTAGAGAAAAGTGAATGAAACAAAATTAAAATTACAGAAAGTTATTTCTGTTGAAAACCAGTATATATAAAAGATCTTGTTTTAGACTTGAATAAAATTTGCTATAGTTACTCAACTTATTTTAATAGTGTACTCATTTGTAAGCTACATACTCTTATATGTTTGTGAGATATGAAGAAAGAGTAACCAAAAAAAACACAATTTGAGTTTGATAAAATTTAAGTTTGATAACATTTTTGCATGGTTTAATTTTTTGAGAAGACTTCACAAAATGAAAACAAAATGAAAGCCGTCTTTAGTTTCCGAATAACTTTGCAACGGAACAAGATAGAAACGAATTGCCTGTCAGTATTTAAAAAAAAAAATTATAGCGCATCTTTTGGTGTGCTTTTTACTAAAACTGGAGAAGAGTCTTCCGAATTATGGTGAAATATATGGGTGTAACTATATAGTTTAGGGGCAAAATTCGCCACACACATAAAAATATCCTTACGTGATGGTGAAAAACTGAAAACAGATTTGGGCTTAGAGCACCAAAATACACATAGCAAACATATTTTTATTAAAAACACAAACAAAAAGTGTTATTTCTTTCAGGCTCAAGGACCTTAAGCCTGAAACAATTAATTAAATACTGGAAGAGTATGAGATCGAAGTAAAGAACTACTCGCAGATAATAAACTATTATTAGATTTCAATATTGGTTCTGTAAGAGCTTTTTAAAGAAATTATGTTTTGAAGTATTTTTATAAAGTAGGTTTTAAGCCTGATATAATTTTGCAGTTTAAAGTAGACAAGCTTAAACTCATAAAACGAATACTACGATTATTTGGGAATAAAAAAAAAACAAGTAAATCATATATATTTTTGTGATTAAAGTCAAAATTTTATAGGTCAAAGTCAGGATTTTGTAAGTTATGTTATTTTTAAATTTTAAAACAACAAATTAAGAACACAATTTGGACCGCATTCACCAGAGTTGAATCAAACATTTCATGTAATCGGTTTTTAAAAAAACAATGCTGGCTTTTTGATGGAAAGCAAAAGTTAGTTGCACTTTTATTAAAATCTTAGAATAGAATAAAATTGATGGACACAAAAAAAGGAAAATCGGGCCAAAAATGCACATCAGGAAAAGCAATATGCAACAAGTTTCATAAAACTGAATTTATTTTGCCGGTAATACAGCTTGAAGTATTGAATATATTGTAGAAATAAGATCGAATTACAAAACCTATAAGGTAATTAGCAATATACATATGTTTGAGTTTTTTAATATAATTTTTGTTTGTTTGTTCAAGCTGCCTCACTCGTTAAAGAAATATATTTTGCATACACCCTTTACATACAGCTTATTACAAGTGCAATTTTATTGTCCACTTTTTCTTACAAGATTTATAATATCTTGTTATTGTTCCTAATATTATGGCATTGTTTCTATTGTTCAATGTTTGCTGTTGTTGTTCTGTCTGTGGCCATGAAAATGTTTTAAAACTGGCAATCATAAAGGGGAACATATTTGCAATATTCTTTTGTACACATGAATTTTATCGTTTTTCCATGCATATCTACATGTGTTCATAAACTCATGTAACACATGTCATAAATGTTTCAATAGACAAGTTGTCTAGAAAAAAAAGAGTGCTCTTGGAGAACAAGCAGACTTTGTATTATATATACAACTGCTGTAGTTATTTGTTGTCCTCGTCCCATGATTGGCTAAATAGTGTTCGTAATTGTATTCAATACAACGTTTAATCGAACTAAACATTTGGCAATTTTAGTGCTAAAATATAAAACTAAGGGTTTTTTTTAGTATTTTATTCAAAACATTTTGGTGCTAGGTTTTTTGTTGATGTTATTTTTGCTTCGTTTCTTGCATTTGTTCTCAAAGTTTATATGATTGAATAAAGTAAACCTGTTCGGTATGCAAATTTCATTGCATTACACTACACCATAAGTTAGAGTTTTTGTATTTATAAACATGCCTACTGTATGTATGTGCTTGTGATGATGGGAGTTCTTGCTGTTGCTGTTGTCTGGCTGGGGGAACTAAGCAGGTTTGCATTGCATAATGCAATACAGCACACTTCGATTGTATGTGTGGCAATTCATTTGCCTTGTTGTTTCCAGCAATATGTATCTCAGCAATATGCAAACACTTGTTTAAAATCATTGGCATTTGTTATCAATATTGACCAGATTTTATTGGCAAAAGAAATGGAAAACAAGTAGATGAAGTGCAGAAAAAAAATCTCCTCGTCATGTCTTTGTTGGGTTAGAAGATTTCGCAGCCGCAAATGTATGCATGAATGTACAAAAAGATGGATGTTTGCTTTTATCCCTCTTTTTCCTGTTGTTTAAATTTACGGATGTGGCGAAAGGACTTCAAAGAAAAATTTTTAGGACTTTGAAATAAGTTTTAGACATGCAATGCAGAACAGAGCAGGTAATGGCAAATTATAGTAAGGCGGAATCTAGTCTACCTTGATTGTGGGTCCACGTGAACTTAAGGAAGCAAAATCTCTTGCATCATAGTAATTCAGTTGGATCGGGTTCGCTTCCTTTAACACTCTTACAACTCTGTTTTGGAACTATACAAAAGTAAAAAGTATGGTTAGATGAGCGTATTCGATGAGAAATATGCTATTAAAGAAACATGAATTTGAATTCCAGAAACATTATGATATCTTAAATAAAAAACTTACTGGAACCGAATTTTTATTTAAAAAATTTAATTCTATAGCCAAGGTTAAGAGAGATTCTTAATAATAACATTGCGATTTCAAGAAGTATGTCCTTGTTGCAAGTAACCAACTGTATTATTGCTACATTTAATAATAATATTATATCGCACGACAGCGCTGTTTTTAAAAATGCATTTTCAGTAGTAATATCATCAAATCTCCATACAAACTACTTTTAAAGAGGACTAATAACTCACTGTGTTATTATACAACTATACTATTTTTAAAGATTTGTTTTTTTTGGTTTTGTTTAATTAATATCAATCACAGCAATAATATGAAACAAACAAAACTCAATAAATAATAAAAACTCAAACAATAAAAAAATAAAAAGAACTTAATTGGTTCCCAGCAGAATATTGCTGAGACATGATATGAAAATTCGAATTAGCAATGTAATCAAAATATATACAGCGAGTTCTCATGCAATTTGGCTATCTTTTCGTGGTACGAGACTTCCACATTATAGATATATAAAAAATAAAGATAAAAATATTATTACTACAGGTCTAAAATAGAATAATAATATATTTAGGTTTCATCTTTTTCAGAAATCTTTATTCCGCCAACATTTTGTTACTGCTGCTTAAGTTGTAAGTAGACACGAAAACGATAAAATTATTTTATGTATTAAAGGTTTGCTTCAACATTTTTAAGTCTGTGATATAGTGGGAAAATTCCTACATACGCTTCAATTGTTTTTGAGTCTACTGACGGGTTAACTACCATCAATAAAACGTCGGTGGCATATAACTAGTAGCTGCAAAAGATGCTGATGAATTAATAAGGTCCACTTTTTGACCTAGAATAATACATTTTAAGTGGCTTTTTTTTTATCAAATAAATAATTATACATAATTACATAATTATATATAAATAAATAACTTTAATTTTGATGATGAGATTACTAATTAGTGAACTTGATAAAATTACAAGTTTGGACAGAAAATACAGAATAATTTGGCTTGCTGATTGGCATAAGTATCACCTTAGAAACATGATTGTCTGAGCTCCAGCACAGGTACTGGCGAAAAGTGTGGCAGCTTGGCAACAGCTTAATTTTGCAGTTCCCATAAAAGGCTGCTAAATTTGTAATTGAAAATATTACAATTGTTAATCATTTTATCCATATCTTTTTAATTCGATTTTTACTTTCTCAAAATTGAGGAAGATTTGTTTGTGATAAAATTAGAGTGATCAATATTTTTAAAGACGACAGGCAGGGTAAAGCTGAAGACTTACTGGGTGAAGGGCGTGCCGTGGCTATTTCACGACCACCACGTAGCTCATTGGCATTCAAATTTGCTTCGAACCGAGGCCATGGCTAATTATATACTGTTTCAAAGCATCAGCACATAGCCACCCTACTACCTGAGCTCTTTATTACTGACTGCCTATATTTAAGCTTTTTGATCATCTTCCCACTTTAGCACTGTATTTTTCTATTGATTGGAATATATTTTATATTCTTTCACCAACATCTAGTTGATTTCCAGTTAGTTTTACGTTTGCTGATACTGTATCAGTGAAAACAACGGTTTTAGAACTTTTCGCCAGGCCCAGCGATTTTTATAACATTAATTTATGATTTACAATTGTTAATAATTTTATCGGGCTTTCTAGTTCGATTTTTACTTCCCCAAAATTGAGAAAGATATTTTGTGATAAAATTGAATATTTTTTAAGAATATAAGAAAAGTATGGCAAAGATGTATTTTTCTTATAACTTTTATGCAGTCTTTTTTAAATAAGTCCTTTTAATACTTGCCATCACAAGTTTTTTACTCAAACACACATTTCGTTTTACATTATTACTATTTGTTTAAGCTATTCTTATTGATGGTTTTATTTATTTTTCAATACATACTGGCTTCTTCTCCCATTTACATCAAACGAGAACTGTGTGTATAAAATTTGTATATGCGTACACTTGTTGGTATGTATGTGTATAGTTACGTATGTACTTTAGAACTGTGATCAATTTGCCGATTAAAAAATCTTAGAATAAGCTATATAGTAAAGTTTGTAAGGAACCAGCTTGTCAGAGTACCTCTAATAGAGCTAGTAATGGGAATCAACCCCATTAGGTTTTTTCTTAACATTCCTTTCGAATATACCAGCTAACATCCTCTATCTACTCCTTATGGAGCCTTTAACCCGTTAGGGTTTTTTCGCCCAACATTCTGGATCTATTCGTTATGGAGGTTCTCACATAAAAATTTCTTAGTAGATTACCCTTATCCAACTAATTGGCCAAGGTTGTATGATGGGAAATAAAATATACGTATGACATACTCCATACCTGCTCTCTCTAGGATGAGGTAAGTCTGTTAAACGTATGTAATATCTTTAAAGCATAAACGTTTACTTATTTTTATTAAATTTGTGTTCTTTTTTTTTTCAATTATAATCAATTTCAATTCAAAAAATTGTCTAATCGCTTTTTGTTTATTCTTTTATCATCATCAATTACGCCAGAAAAAAAAGGTTTGGATTGATCCCCTCTTTACTTTTTTGAAGTTGTTTATTGTAAAATGTCTTTTACTCTGTGCGCCAGTTCAAGTGGCAAAAACAGCAGCAGCAGCAGCAGCAATATTGACTAAAGCCGCAGCAGCCAGCAGTTGTTGATGGAGTCTGTTATCCATCGTTAGATTTAAGTCTCAATAATTGGTATTTTTATACTTCAATTGTTTTAAGTAACTCTTATAACTTATGAAATCAAATGGAGTCCCTCTAGTTTACAATCACACATGCACATTTCTATGCACGGCATAGTCCATTCATACTTTCAACATATGGCATAAATTACAAATAAACCGATAATCATGCATTTTTCGTATTTCCATAGTTATAATTTGGATCAATAAGACTTGTTTTACATACATCTGACATACGTAAATAAATTTATCAAGATATGCCGTCATCCATTCACTCATACGTTCCCCACAATGAGTTCATATTCGTTTGCATATTAAGACGTACAATATGCTGTAAGTGGCAAGCATGTAAATAAGCATCTTAAATACTTTAAGATGGTATTTAAATTTTATGTTATTCACACACACGCACTAATTCTGGTTTATTTTTTTTTTCTCTCAAATAGTATTATAACGAGGAAGATTTTTTTTTGTTTGTCTCCGTAATTGATAATAATTTCTTTGGAAATAGTGATTTATTTGGGATTAGTTTTCGTTATGCCTGTTTAGCAGCTAAATACTCGTACATCAAAAATGGCTTAAAAATTACATAGATATTATTTTAGTTTAACGTTTTTTCATAGAAACGCTAAGCTTGCAATCAAATAAAAATTAATGCACATACGTCTACAACTTTTTAATGACACAAATGTTCGTTTTGCATAAAACAACAAGATATTTGTAGGTTTGCACATTCCTTTAAACTTTTTTTTAATTTTTAAGTTGTCTTTAGTAGTTTTTGCGAAACTTTTTCGTATTTCTTTTTTTAGTTGTTTATACCCGCATTTTGTTATTTTCTTTAATCATTTCTCAGACTGGCCTTTTATTGGCTGGTTGGTTGGTAGAGCTGCAACAAAATCGATGGTGCTGCCGATGGGATCGATAGTTTCAATTCTAAGAAACTATCGATATTTTTTCTTCGAGAGCGCCGCTTTTTATAAAAAATATTTTATCGAAGCAAATACAGTCAATGAAAAGATGTAAAAACTTCACATTTGAATTTCGCTACCAACAAATTATTACAAACATAAAAACGACTACATACACATACAGAAAACAGAATTTTACCTGTTCATAAAATTCTTGCATAAGAAAACATTGTTTCAAATGCAAAAAGCTTATTACGTAATTATCATAAAAAATGTTTATGTTAATTCGTTTTTATCATTAAATATTTATTTTTTATTTTCTTTTCATATTTCGTTTATGGATTGTTTTCCCTTGATTTGAAATGCAATCCTCAAAATATTTTTTGCAGCCACCATGCCCAGTCAGCCAATTTTAAATTAGAGTAATTTTACTTAATTAATGGCTGGCACTTATGGATTGAGGATATGACTTATTTATTTTACAATAATCCGTAAATTAAACCGTATGTCGTATGTGAGCATCAGAAATACTCAACTTAGATTTACCTGGCTGCGATGAGAAATTCAACCATTTGTTCATTTCATCATTAAGTGGTTAGAGCGGCTGTGCCAAAATTGTGAAATTTGACACGTCCAAAGTTCATATGGAGCTGATGAAAGGTGTTGGCTACCCACAAACAGCTGGTTGTCCACCTAGCAAAAAAAAATTTACTTTTCTTTACTTAATTGATATTGATTAAGAAGTGACAAGCCAAGGGTTAAGCTTGAGCCTGAAAAAGTAATTTAATATAACTGTAATAAGAAAAGTAATTTTGTCAACTTGTATTTACAACTACAAATTAATTAGTTGCAAATACCAATAATTTATGCTCAAAACTAATTTATAACAATTGATTGGCTAACGCTCATCACATTCATTAATTAGAGATGACAAACATAGGTAATCGGTTGCCATAACCAATTTACGAATTATTAGAATTCAATATTTATTGCCTTCAAAATTGTATTAAAATGAACGAGGACATGGATAAAATTGATAGCCGAACATGTTATATAGTCAACCGAACTAATATTTTATCAGTTTCAACATTTTCCATTCAATCTCTTTCTCTTTTACATGTTAAAACAATTCAATAATTGAATAATTAATATTAGATATAGTCTTTGCAATTTTTACACTCAACTAGATAATTAAATACAAATATTTTTATTAGCGGCCCTGATATATTAATAAATTGCAGCAGCAGCCAGAAACTATCCATAATATCGATAGCTTAACAGCAGACTATCGAATGGCGTCACTATCGACTGTTTCACAGCTCCATTGGTTGTTTCAACTGGTTGTTCAGTTGCCGATCATAGGAATACTCTCACACAGCGTTTGTAGCTGTTTTTGTATATTTTATAAATGATGTATTACTTTTTGCTCTCAGTTTGTAAGTATTCGTCTGATAATATTGGGAGAAAAAAAAATTCACATATTTACATACATGTGTGTATGGCCAACAACCCCCACCACATGCCAAGCGCAACCGACATAATAATTTATTTAAGACATTCAAGTCATCAATTTTTATACGTGGCTGTAGTCATTTCTTGTTGTATTATTATTTAATTTTTTTTTTGCTCATCTTAACTAAAAACCCAAGGAGTTTTATAGGTATTTCAGTGAAATACATGATATTTTGATATATTACATTTTATTTATTTTTCAAGAGTATTTTAAAATACATTTCATTTTCATTGTTTTGCCTGGTGCTGTGCAGTTCTTTTTTTATTCATTCGTCTTTGGTGCAACAGATCTTTGGGTTGGATTTATTGGTTTGAAATACTCATATTAAACTTGTAATTTATAACTCAGCCCTACTTGAGTAACAATGCTGGCTTTAACTTATAATTTTTCGGTATTATTTTATTGCCTACACAATATTTGTCATATATTTTAAGTAAGAATTATGCGCTAAAGATAGAGATGCGTGATTAAGGGCAACCATAAAAATGTGTAGAGTTTTTCTTAAAGATGGTAACTATTAATAATTTTAATTTACATGTTTGACTGAGAGACAGTTATTTTATTGCATGATTTAGTGTCCAGTTCATTTGACTTATCTCACAATTGCATTTACGGTTCAAATATTAGTCACCCATTTGAATTGTGGTCATCATGCTGGAAATAAGGTAGATATATTGTTCATTTTGCATATTTAGCCCACACAACAGCATAGAAAATATCCTAATATTAAATGACAAATTGTAAATATATTTCTTACTATTTGCAGTTTCTTTAAAATGTATCAGCACAACTAAGGACTTCATGAAAAGTTTTACTTTCTTAAAAGAGACCCCTTTGGCTCAGAAAAGAAATCCCCATCTATGTTTGTGGGTGTGTATGCTGGAATTTTTTTCCTCTCCTTGATGCATAAAGCAAATTTCCACTATCTGCTGACTTTTTGTGTGCTGCACAGTCCAAATCAATTTGAAGTTTTAACTCAAGAATTTAAATTTTGTTAACACTGCTACTGAGCTCATATTAAAATAAACGGAGCCCTTAAAACCAATAATAGCTGCTCATATTGAAAATGTATATATCTAATTGGCGTATCCACTATTTGAAGCTACATACATATTTGATATTTTGCTTTTATTCTTGGAATATCAATGTATCAATTTAAATTATTTATATATTTCAAAGTAAAACTGAAAACAAGCCAAATGCAAACAAACACTTCATTCATTAAATTCATAATTATACGCAGGCGAAAGGGAACATTTTTCTTTGATATAGCGAATTCTCAATGTCATAAAAAACATGATTCATAGTACCTACATGCTATAATATTCTTAAATAATAAAAAAGGATTACTATGGGGTGTTCAAGTGATAAAATATGTTTATGTTCTTATTAACTGCTCTTATCACAGTCAAGGTGAATACAACAGCTTTTACAACGTTAACATAAAAATCGGTTGGTTACTGTTGCTTTTCGCTTTTCTTAAGTGTTTATGCATGTACTATCATTATAATTTACGTCGTACATCTTCCGATAGTCAAACTGAAACAAAATAAAAACAATTTACACTGATATATTACACATGTAATGCGATCTCGACTCATGAGCAGGCAAACAAACACCGAACGACACTCATGAGTGTTTAAGGTTTAAATGATACATGCAGTCTGATCGAAGAGACAAATAAACACCAACAAAAACATGTAATTTATGTACATATGTTTAAGAACAACATACACAAGGGCGAACAAGAAACAAACAACAACATAAATTTCTATGTTTGCTGTTTGTCTGTATTTCTAAAGGTTGTGAGTAAAGGCAAGAGATGACTTAAAATCAAGTGTGCGTAGCATTTTTAAAAATCTATCCAACCCAAAAAAAAATATATTTTTCTCTTGGTCATCAATGAGGAAGCACAATAGCTCTGCTGCTTTGTTTATCCATTAAAGAGGTATTGGGCGCGCTGCAATACGTGTATACAGTGGCAAGCAAAACTTTTGACAAAAGGCAGTAACATGTTTAATGAAAGCATTATACAGTTGAATTTGTTTTCTCTTCATTAATTGTAATTGTAATCGTAACACAATCAAAAACTTGCCTCAATGTCTAATATACATATCATTGAAAATATTAAGTATTTGACATTAACAATTCCGTTGCAAATTTGCTATACACAGAACTAGAACTACTTAAAAAAATCAATAAATCAACCTTATAACTTTCATGTGACAAGTCTTATTAGGAGGGACGGCTAAGAAAAAATTGCGGAGCTCGTTTTACTTTCACAAAGAATTACAATTATTAGTCAGCATTGATACTTCTCTAAAGCATTTGATTCAAAGATGCTCAAGTAAAGGTACAACTATTCCCCTTAAATTGTTTGTTATCGAATTAGTCTACAACAAATTATTTGACAGGACACTCTTTGTAACAAAAAATATGCTAGAGTTGCTTAGACTAAATTTAATCGTATACTCAGACAATTTTTTCGGTGAAATTTACTTTACTAAAATACTTAATTACTTAAAATAAAAACATTTTCCTTTTTTTAATTCAACATTATTGAAATATAAAACATGAACGAATGCCACATTTGAATTTGCCAAATCTTTAATACTATTTAGCAAAGTATGTAGCAAAACCAAATTGTTGAGACACTCGTTACTACTGCTACTTTCTTATAACCGGGAAATTAGGTTTTCCTATGAAAATTACATCCTGATAACGTGGGCATATATTTATGTATACTTTTACAAAAATATGCTTATGTGGCCGCACTTGAATTAAATATACATATCATGTTGGAAAAATAAGAGTAGTTTCAATACATTTTGTTGCGAATATATTAAAAAATTTTCCATTTCAAAATTTCAAAACAACAAAATGCACTAAGAATGCTGACAGCGCTTTATGCAATATATAAAATTTCTCTAAAATTGCATTCTATTTTCAGGCAATCAGTTTATTTTGCTTAAAATTAATAAAACTTAGCCACAACTCAACTTCGTTTAACATTTTCATTAAAAGTATCCTTGTAGAACAGCTACATATGTTGCTGATTAAATTGTTGAGGTGTTGTTATACATTTGTATTTTTAATCCGATTTTATTTATTTTCTTTATAAGCTACAGTTGGTTAGTGCGAGATTGCTTTGAGTGTACTGAAATAATTTGTTCAATAAATAATTAAATTTCCGCTTTAATGCAATACAACCGACTTTGGTTACCTTTTCAAAAAAATTCACCAGTTTTGTTCTATACTGTGAGAAGAAATGCTCGTTGTTATTAAATTTAGACTTTATAATAAATTGATCCTTTTATGTGAGAAAAAATATGCCGATATTGAAGCTTAGACTTGTTCATTATTTATTTTATTTTTTTATTTACGCTTTCAATTTTCTATTCAACATTAACTTTTCAGAAGACTAGAAAGTGTTGCCTACGATCAGCAAACTCACTTAAAAAATGTATACAGTGGTATTTTTGTATATGTGTGTATGGCTTCTACTACGGGTTTCATAGTGCGTTAAGACGATTATAATTATATTTTGACGCCTGGCGCTAAAGCAGTAAAAGGGTAAAAAACTAAGATTAATTAATAATTTTCTTCGCTTCGAAGCGCTCTGTATTCAGCTCAGTTGGGTTGCACTGTATTTCGGACATCTGTTCATTAGTTAGAGCTCAGAAATTAATCTGAAAAACATGTTTTCGTTTGCTTATATTGGTTCGAAGTAACTGGTTGATCGCAAGCTCAAACGTATTAATCTGCTGTTAAATTTTATTTTATTAAGAAACTATGTTATGTTGCTGAACCATAGACAAACCAAAGCAATTTCTAGGAAAAACAGTCGCTAAACTTTGTGGCTTTTTTTGTAATATAATATTTCCGAAAATCGCTCAAAAATCATTTTGCACTTTTATTTTTTTTGTTTTCACTAGCAATTTCACTACAGAAGGAAGCGAATTTTATTAGTTTTTTCAAACAACTTGCTTGTTTGTGTTGTGGAAACTACATAGTAATGTATGTTTCACTATTATTTTGTCGTTTGACGTTTTCTAGTTTTAATGAAAGGTAATGTCTGCTGGCCAGACAATTTCGCACATACAATTTTATTTCGTTTTCTAATAACTTGATTTATATGTTTTATAAAAGTTTCTAAGAGTAATAGGAATCAAATATTTTTTTGTTTTTCCTATCTGGAGAACAAAAATATTTTTAATGACTTTATCATCTTCGAAAGTTTTTCAACATTTTGTTTTTTTTTCGAATGGATTTAAATGCAATTTTTAGAGCTATTTTATATGCTTGAAAGGACAAACTGTAAATTATCTATTTCTGAGCCGATCTTAGAAACTGTTATTTTGTTTAAGCTTTTGCCACGTAAATATTTACAATCATAATCAGGCTCTAGCTCAATTTTACTTCTATAAGTATTTTTTTTTTTTTTTTTTTTTGTGATAAAATTGTAGTGACCAACATTGTAAAGAAGACACGAACAGTAGAAGTGAGGACTTATTGGCTCCGGTTTGTACGATGGCTCTTTTACGCCCACCACCATGCTCATGAGTATCCAAATTACTTTGAACCCAAGTTATAACTGTAAAATAGCAATTGTTAACTACTTTGGTTCGAAGTGGTTTGAGAGCTGACGACCGTCGTGATGTGCGTAAAAAAACTTGATATATAGCCGAGCCAATCAGTCCTCCTTCACCTTTACTATCTTGTCTGTCCTAAAAAATGTGGATAGCTACATATTTTACTACAAAAAAAAATGTTCGCCATGCTGAAGAGATACAGTCGAATTAAGGCCCGATACAGTAATTAACAATTCTAAATCATATAATTGGACTATAAAATAACATTAATGTTTAAAAAACGCTGGACCCAAGGCAAGCGCTGTCATCACTGCTACAATAGCACCGAATACAAAAGCTAATTAGAAATCAATTAGATGTTGGTTAGAGAAAGAAAAATATATACAAACTAATAGAAAAACACAGTGATAAAATTGAAGAGCTCAGGTAGCAGGCTAACTAAGTGCTACTGCTTAAGGACAGCATGCAATAAGTCATGGCCTAGTTTCGAAGCAAGTTGAGTGGTGCTGAGCGTCGTGGTAGGCGTGAAACAACCACGGTATGTAGCATAGCCAAAAATTCTTCAAATTTAGTTTTCTTGCTGTCTTTCCAAATGATGATCACCACAATCTTATCACAAAAAATTTTTCTCAATTCCGTGGAAGCAAAATCGAATGAAAGTGTGACAACAACTGTAAATCATATAGTGCAACTATGAAGTTAAATTCACATTCAAAATCTCAGTTTTGTTAAAATTATTTCAGTAGCTTGGCAGTAATACTTCTATCAAACTAAAATTTGTATATGTTTGTTTTACTTACTTTTGCTGAGGTAAAGAGAATAAAAATATGGTAGAAATGAGAGTTGATATTCATTTAGCTGTGGGAGTTACTGTAAAAATTTATTTTCACTGTAGATAAGAACATAATAATGATAAAATATATGACTATATTTATTGACTAAGTAAAGCAATTATGTTGCGCGGGCTTCCGGTTATGAGATCGGCCTACTTGTGTCCTAGAAAGGTCCCGTTCTGCTAATTAAAGCAAGTAAAAACCCTTGAGTTGATGTTTTGAACCTTTTGAAAGTATACGCATACTTGTTTGCAAGAAAACTTAATAGTATTACAGGTACAGTAAGAAAATATAAATGATTCAGATGGTTATATTTCATTATTGCCAACTACTTGAGAATTTTTTTTTTTTTTTGATTTGTTTAGTAAATACAATCTCTGGTTTTTAGCGATGTTGCAATACATTATATTCGGTAGTCTCCGAAATTGCATTTGAATAGGCATTAGATGTACTGCTAGATACCGCATTACTGACTTTGGTATCAATACTAATGCAGGTCCTCTACGGAGTATTGAATGGAAATAGTGGAATTTACAATTGCAATATTAACTTACAAATACACTACAAACTGTTAAAAGCTGTCATTATAATTTTATCGAAAATAATTTTTATTTGGCTCGTTTTCGAAGTTGTTACTTTGTTCTGATATGTCTGGCCCCACTGCCTTTCAATGAAAATGTTGAGCCCGCCACTGGTATACATACATGTCAAAACTTCACTGCCCGGCCTACGCACTTCATAAGGCTGCGTGAGGAATGGTGCCTAAGAAAATAAAGTAGTTGGACTATTAAAACATATTCTTCACCAGACTTCGTCATATTGTTATTTACATAATTAGGGTAGAAGAAAAGAACAGTAAATTTTTAGTGTCTCGCTAGGTCCCTAGCCTGGCAATTTCGTAGCTGCTACACTAGCCACTATTACGAATTTCCATATTAAATGTTCAATATACAGTAATTTATTAGCATTTTTAATCTTTTACAAAGCATAATTTAATATTTTCTATGTACCACTACCACTGTTATACGTTTAACATTTACTTGACTGAAATAAAGACTTGAATAATTTCCCCTTTATATTTTTCTCATATAGATCTTCGATTATTTGCTTAATTATTTTTGTCATGTTTTTAATATTTATATTTCTTCATCTTAATATGTTTCTGGCATTTGCTTTCATTTTTCTAATTGGAAACTTGAAACTTTTCATGAATAAAGTATTATAAAAGTAAAAATGTCTTCAATGATTGAAAACACAATATTTGTGAATATGTATGTATGTACTGAGATAAAAGTGGAACAAGATAGTTATGGTTGACATCAAAAAAATGGGTATGAAATTTAAAATTTTTCACTGGAAATACTTAAGAAGAAAGAAGCCTGAAAATGGAACAGAACTAGCAAATAAAGTATCTCTACTTGAAATTTAAACTTTTCAGTTGGTTCTCAGGCAACAACTTGTCGTGATAACATTATCAATTACAGCTTATAATAATGAAAGAAGAAAAAGTAATATATCGACAAGGGCGCAACTAACACTACGTCACTGCTTTATTTTATAACATTTTTTACAGCCACCTGAAAAACAGGGCTATCAAAGTTCAGAAAATGTGGCTTTCCATTTACACACTTATGATAGAAACACAGCTGGGGCGAATGACGAATTTCGCCCAACACGACGAATTCGCTGTGTAAATTCATCGTATGACACACAATAACAACGAAAACTAAAAACATCTGTTATAATTGATAAAATTGTTTATTGTTTGTTCAAAGATAAAAAAAATTAAATCAATCAAAGAATTTCAAATTCTGAAACTGAAAACCTTGAAGTTTAAAATTTTCCATGACAATTTCACTTGTATCCATTTTCATAGTTTTTTTAATTTTATCTTATTATAGTTGAACAGCAGATGGGGTGACCATATAAAAAAAAATTAACATTACCAAAAACAAAAAATTAAACACTACAAACATGTTTTATAATCTAATATGTTGGCTTTTTATTTTAAATGCAAAAATTCAAAGTTTAGCACATAAAATAAAAACTATTAAACTAAAGATTAACTGTTTTTACTAGAATACTTGAAAACTAAAACCAAAATGGCCAGCCACATCGTACTGATTTGTTCGTCGTTCGCCGGCGTAAGAAATAGAAATAAATCTATTTCAAGTTCGCAGCGCACAAGAAATTTCGCCCAACGCTGTGACTGTGACTGTGTGCATTTTCATACACACTAATGTGTTTTATTTTTAGCGGCGAATAGTCGCGGCGAAAAATTCGTCGTTCGTTCCAATTGTGTTCCTATGCGCAAAAAGCCACTGTGAGTTACAAATCGGGCGTAGAAAAAATTTTTGTATTACTTAATTCGGTTTAAGCTGCTTTCCATCAATAGTGCAGAACATTTAAGCAAAACAGTTTTTTTCGTTTAGTTTTACGGAATTGTACTCCAATTTACCTACCCCTTTATAAATCCAATTTAATTTCTCCTCATCACTGTACAAAATTCTAACCCTTATAATTATTTACTCAAACACTATGTCGGCGATGAAAATTAACAAAAACTTTGATAAATGATATTATCTCTATCAATTGTGTCTAAATAATGTTTGTCATCATGTTACGTTTCACATTTTTATATGACATATTGGATTTGATACGTCATGCTGCTTTTTCATTCTTGTAAATACAAACAAACACAATGATGATGGAGTGGTCAAATGCATGTTCCTTTATCGTGGCATACAAAAAGTGTTAAATTCAGCTTCTTAACGATCATTCATACGAGTGTGTGTAGTATGCATAACAAAATACCGCTTACACACACAGTTGATCAAATATTCCCAAAATCATAATTGTCAGCTTAGTGAGTGACGCACAATGTAAGGTTTTTGCTTAAAACTTGAAGTCTTTCGAATCTTATTCTTGCAAGTTCTCCAAGTTTTAGTTGAGATGACTTGATCCTGTTATCGTTGCATGACTGCATTTATTTTGAGTGCGCTGTTTGTTCCCTTATTTCAAATCGTTCAAAAAGAAATACTTGATTATTTCATCACTTGTTCAATAAACGACGATTGTTTTATTTTTAAATATTGTATTATTAATGACCCTTTTTATAAAATGTATATTTTAAACATAAAGTCAATGAACAACAGAACCAGGCACCAATGAGAATTTGTTTTGTGGCATTAGTTGTTGTTATGAATGTTTTTTACAATGTGTTGATTATATGATTGATGTTACAATAAAGTGACTAAAGTGTATTTCTTTGTTTAACACTTTGTTCGTTGGGTCGGCTGATTCGCTTTAACAAGAAGGAAATAGTAGGAATCTATACAATCCGTTGAAAAATTGCTTTAATATTAAGAAAGTGTTAAAAACTAATCGCTATTGTTCACAGTTTTTATTGTGTATAGCTTTCAAAACGAAGTTCACGGAAACTAAAGAGATTGATATTATTTAGCTGTTATACTGCAATTAGGAATATATGTATTAAACTTGCAGTGGAAAGATTTCTAGGCACTATGTTTTTGTTCCCACACTGTTTTCGAGCCAAATTTTTTCCTTGAAAAAGGAAATTCTATGAGCATTTTTTAATGAGGTGAAGAAAACGGTGGAACAATTTGTGAGTGTTCTGTTGGCTTGGCTACATTTTTGGACGCTAGTTTGTTGGATGCCAGGGAACAAGGCCACATCAAACCTACTGTAGTAACGAGATTTGATAATAGACAGGCTCTCAGTCTATAGGGAACAAGGGTTGCACAAAAGATCTTATGGTCCAAGTGCACAATTGACCCCAAGTGATAATAATATATTAGTGAATCAATTTTGCAATGCAAGGTCTTATTTATTGCTTGCCAATTTGAAACGTATTTTTGCTGGGTATTAAAAGTTTACGATTAATTCAGTTTTCATTAAAAATTATAGGAATATTACAATTACCTTTAAGACTTAGAATTAAATTATAGCTGAGCTAAATTACTTTTCGCTCTGCTCTAATTTGTTTTGTAGTCGGTTCAAGAGTACTGCTACCTTCTATTTAACAAACTAATTTAGCTTCATTATCGACTAGAATACACTAGTACTAATCACTTGCATATGCACTTGTTGTTATTGCTGTTGTTGCATATGCATGTGATTAGTACTAGTGTATTCTTCGGAAATTATGCATTTTACCTTTACACTCAGTTTTCTTTCTACCATTTATCCAAACAATGTGAGTATTGGAGGTAGTCATCTGCTTGATTAGGCGAATATTTAGTCGTAGCTTTTCTTCCTGTTGCTAAGAAATTTAACTCAATTATTTGTCCTTTTAGAAAATGTATGGAATTTATATAAAGATAAACATTTTAAATTAACACCATCCTAATAGGTATTTTAAGTCAAATTTCTTTAATCTAAATACATAGAAGTATCTTACCTTTTTTGTACACATGCTTTAGTTGGAACTAATAAATTAACATTTTACAATTTTGCATAATATCCTTAACATTAGATAGTTTACAATAAAACAATTTTTTTTGCAGCACTCTTTGCATAAATCATGTTAGCAAATAACAGCAAATGTTTTAGTATCTGCAAGTTAAAATAATGTATATACTTCTTATATCCTTACAGTTAAGTTTTTTTTCCACAAATTATGGCAGAAGGGCTGTCTTCGTATCCCTTAAATACCAAAACAAATTGTGGAACAAAAGTTATTTGAAATGTAGCCATAAAATAGAGCATATTTGCTTTTATGCATTAAAGCAGAGACACAAACCAATAAAGGCGACTAGTCTTTATGTTATCTAAGGTGCTTAACGGTTAAGAGAGTTTCAACTCTGTTGAAATTATTGCTCTTATTTATACCAAACTCTTTTCCGCCAAATTTGCCGAAGTCTATTTTTGTTGGCTTCCTCTGTAAAGGATAGGCCAATTATCAAATATAACACTTTCGGATTGCAAAGTGCTGGATTTATACACATAATTTTTTATTTTTTGTAAAATTAATTTCGAACAAGCATTTAGAAAAGGCGGACATATGTATATAATTATATCGTATAACCCACTTAATGTTTGAGAAATTTTTAAAAATTTTCTTGACATCTTCTGACCGTATCGTAATTTTTTTTTTTTTTTGTTCATACATATACACATAACTCTAACTATTACGACTCAATTTTTGTTAATCATTTTGTTTTCGCTGTTAGAATTAGGTATGTAGACTTTTTACCTTCCAGCAAACTAAAGAGACTGTTTTTTTGCTATACTGTTATAATTTCTCTTTAAAATAAAAACACTCTTTTTCATTGCAAGTGTTTGTTTACATTTTTCTGTTTTAAATCTCTATCACTCTTTTAACTGTCACAGAGCGATATGCGGTTGTGTAGAATTTCTCTGACAACAAAAACGTAAACAGACTTTTAACCACTTGAGTCCGATATTAAATTTAATAACAGATATGAAATGATGATTTAAACATCTGTATGTATTTCAAATAACTAAGCATTTGGCCTAAACTGGTTTTTTTAATGGATAGCAAAGAGCCGACAATATCTGAGTAATTTAAAAAAAAATGTTTTTGGCTGATAAAATTTTAAGAGAACTTTAAACGTTATTATGATTTTTATATAGAACATGCACTGTTGTTTTTTTATATTACTTATGTGTGTAATAATTTGTAATAGTGAAATTAAGAAAGCAATTTAAAAAAGCAGCAATAATAAAAAAAAGAAAATAAATAAAAATGTATGGCAAAATGTCGAAGCAACAGTTTTTACGACTGTCACACTCCCATATTTTACTTAGAAGTTGAAGTTTCATACACAAAAATTGATTATTAAATTGTGTCCTTAACGAAAAGTAAACAAGACACTCAGTTTTGTTGATTTGCAAAAATGTTTCTCCCAAAAAAAGGCAATATGTATGTTATGTTTTACCGGTACATGCGTACATTTTACTGGCTACTTTTTTCAAACTCTCAATATTTGTTTGTTCCTTCTTTACTGAGAAACTTAAATGGTATTAATATAAACAACATATTGAGAAGAATTATAGAATATATTACACAAAGAATAAGATTAAGCAAATAAGAATTTTATTCGTAAAAGAAGGTCCAACACAAACAATAGGAATTTTAAGGAGCCTTTAATTTACAGTAATCCTAAGGTTGTTCAGTTTTATAGAAGGAATATAATACTAATTTTTTTTAGTTCGTTTTTAGAGAGCGAGAGCCACATGAACGAGTAGAGAGTGAGTTGTTTAAGGTTTATGAGAATAATAATGCTACAATATTTAACAGATACATGCAACAAAGTATCTGCTCAATTATAAAATATTTATGTTTTTATTTTGTTTCATGCCATTGTTCTCAACCTTCTATACTCAAAATGTATTATTATTTAAATAAAAAAAAACTCCTTGACTATAAACTATTTATAGTATTTAAAAAATGGAAGTGATGGTTTGAAGTATATCCTATTGCTTGGCTTATAGTTTGAAAGAGGAAAAAGGAAACCTTAACGACAAACGATTAACAACATGATAATAATAAAAGACAAACTCTCCGCAAATGGATTTTTTCGTTTATAATGTTGTTGTGTCTTGTCTACATTGTTACTTGTGTTTTTGTTGTTATTGCTGTTGATTATAACGAGCAATATATTTACATTTACTCGCGCGCCGCTCCAACATACACTGACTGCTGAAACGAATTTAGTTTTGTGTTATTCGTCGGTACGTTTAGACGCGTCCATATCCGTAGGATTGTAACAGCGCGCGTTTAAAATATTTATAAATTTTTATGGTATTTTATATTAAGGAAAATATTCAACCAACTAAAAATTTTACTAGCGATACAAATTATAAGTGTAAACGACAAAAATGTAACGAAAATCAATGAATGAAAGTCCCCCCATGTATTAAACGAAAATAATCACAACAACATCAATACGCTTTAGAAACCACAAGTGCAAAAAAATCAAAATTGTTCAAGCTTTCTATAAAGCCCTTGAAAAATAAGTGAGTGTTTTTCTGTGTAAAAGTGTCGTGAAAAATACATCACTATTAGCAATAGATAACCCTAAATGGAATGAAGAATTGCAAGTGATATTAAAATCAACTTAGATATTTAAGAAAAACGAAAAAAAAAATATTTGAATGCAGATAATTCCAACACAAACTACAACATCATTTACATTCTGCTTTCCTTAACTAGACGGCAGCTTCATCAACTCATGACTAAAAGCAAAAAAATTCTACTACAACCATCAACAGCATAAAATGTAGGTCGAATCCTTAAATATATCCAACACAAATTGATAACAGACGCACAAAACAAAAACAAATATCACAAAATTGAGAAAAGCAAAAAGCCAGTAACTTAACCAAATATATAACTTGAAATATTATGAAAAAAAAAATTACAGAAAAAAATCTAAAACTGTTACAACTCAAAGGCATATACATTTTAGTATGTAAATTTCAAATATACACACAATTCCACAATTCTTTATTACTAAATACAGCAAAAAAAAAAAAAACATAGTTCAGAATAAAAAACCACACTGCAACTAACAAATTTATAACTCCCATATCTGGATATTGCTATGATTTTTGTTTTCCAAAATGTGTTGAATAAAATTCGTAATTACACAAACACACGTTTATACAAGGTTTAACTAAAATTTTGTATTTTAAAAGAAAGAATTTCCATTTTCATTGAAAACAACATGTTCGTTCCAATTTGTGTGTAGCTCCTGCTGCCAGTGTGGCAGAGAAGTGTAAATGTATGTATGCAATTGTTTTGCAAGTGTGAGTAAAAGTCTATTATGCTTGTTAGAAAATTCATAACAATTTCTGAATTTACAAAAATATCCTGTAAAATTTTCTTTGGTGGTTTTGAAAGGCACTTTATTTCTGCAATAATATTTTGTAGCTGCATCTACAAGCAAAACATACATGCACACATAATATCTACAAACTAATCATGGGTTAACCGGTTTGTCATCTAACCCAGTGAACTATTTTGTCTGATTTCAGTAAAACGATTTTATACGGCAAGCAGATAAGAATGAATTAATCGCAAAATAAACATGGAAAATTAAATATACATAAATAACAAAATTATATAATTATACTTGATGGGTTGTAAAATAGATTAAGTTACTATTTAATGTATTGCAATACATTCAAATACAAAGTTCAATAGATAACTGTAATTAGAAGTGCAAGTGTAAAGATGTTTCTTGACAGCTAAGTGAATGACTAAATTTGGGAAGAATCATCTTTAAGTGTGAATGATTCGAAAATCTATGAATACAATTCATTGCATTTATAAGTTATTTATACTTTAATATTGAAATATTTAAATGATGAATTGATTAGTATAAATTTATAATAAAAGTCAACGATCTTAAGCTCATGAAAGATACTATGGAACAACATCAAGCTTTTATTGTGTAAAATTTTGCAAATGATCCTCACTTATTCGGTGGCTCGCTTATTTTGAATCTGTGCTTTGTAATTTTTCATTAGAAATGGGTACAATAAATTTATTTTTTTTATACAACGCTGTGTCTCCAAAAATGAATCAAGAAAGTAAGCTAATGAAAGAAAATTTAGCTCAGACTCGAAATCAGCCACCTCAGAATAACGAAATCAATAAACAAAATTCTGTGCAAACAAAGGGCGGTTTCCTTGTACATGTAATCAATATTTGTATGGGCTAAAAATTCTTTATATAATAGTCACTATGTCTGTAATATATTAAAAGTTCAGAATTTTCATAACTAAATCAATTCCCCTCATTACGAAAATCTCCATCGCTGTCACATCAATTCGAAGAAAATTGTTCAACTATGGTTCCGAAAATATACATTTTTTCCAGTTGTTCCTATAATGTACATATTATTATCTTTGATCTATTTAAAGCCATTATAATTTTGAAAATAATTACCACCCACGTGGACTTATACAGTAAAAGAAAGTGATTTTCTACTGATGAGGTAACGAAAGAGGTTGCTTAGCTTAAAATGAAATATACTTTTTAATTTGGTCAACGGTTTTAACTCCTAAAGCGATAACCGATTATCGTTGTGGCGTACTTCACTCATTTGCAAAAGCAATCGTCTTAAATCTAATGTTTTGCATTTCCTCGTTTTTTGATATTATTCAGTTCGCTTTCTGCAATAATCAAATAAACTAACCATATTATTATAAAATGCTATCGTTGAACTACCAAGAATTGTGTTAATTATACCTATAACACTTTTGTTTTTTCAAATTATCTTAGCAGGTAGCTTCTGATATTAAATTAGTCAAACGATGTCACCATACAATGAGTGTTGATGAGTGACGATAATTTTTTCCTTACTTCTTTTATAGACATATGTATGTATATTACATAGGTTAGGTTGGGTTAGGTTGAATGGAGGGGTTCTATTGCCCATGTCTTACGACATACACCTAAGCCAATATAGGCTTGTTGTGCGCTCCGTGGGTTTAACCGTGAACCAGTTTGACTCATAGGTCTATAGGAACTCCGTGTCATTCACAAAGTTCCTTAGTTTCCTCCAGCATGCGCCCCGTAATTGGGTTATGTCTGGTAAGGTGTCTCTCCCAAAATATCGGGATCGTATTTGTGAGAAAGCGGGGCACTGACATAAATAGTGCTCCAATGTATATTACATAGTTCTTCATAATTTTTCAGTATCAAACATTTAGTTTGGGGTCTTCTGTTTTATGTGCAAAAAGTCAGTGAAAAAATTTATTAACAAAGCACTGCCTTTATTCGATACTTCTTTTTAAAATAAAAGAAAAGGAGTAGTCGCTCTGCCCAGCCAACAAAATTGCATAGAACTTCTGTAGCAGTAAAAACGGAGACTTAAAGACCTATTACGAATCTATAGTATGTACCATAACCAGGTATATCTAACGCGGTTCTACACCTTATTGCATGTGTGCCCTAAATATTTATTTATTTTATTTATCATTATTTATTTATAATATCTAAATGATAAACTATATTTTTTTGATATATAAAATATTGCAAATAAATGAAAAATCCTTTGCGATCCGTAATTAAACCGCATGTTATATCACTAAGCGAGGTATTAATAAGCTAGTTTCGTTAATCGAAACTAATTTTAAAAGAAATATGTTTTTTAATCATTGAAACGTTTTATCAAAATCTATCATCGAGTACTGTGACGATGAGAAAGATACGTAAACTTTTTGAAAGAAACAACATTTTAATAAGATGCGCCATTTATGGTGTAGTGAGTGATTTGGAAAAAAGTGGGAGTCTAGTTGATAGGCCCAAGCATGGACCACAATGTACTGTAAGATCGGTTGAAAATATTACTGCCGCTCAAGAAAGTGTTCAAAACAATTTGTCAACCTCAATTCTGCGCCATGCTCAGGAGCGTGTATGAGAATGTAGTGAAATAATGTGTGCTTAAAAGAGCTGGCATTTGTGAGGCTTACAGAAGTGGACATTTATCTGACATTTTATTCTATACACAATTGTCGACATTAAATAAAATATTAACTAATATGAGATCCATTCTTTTTTATTCAATCCAAAATTACAAACAAATAAAGTAATATTTTATTCCCGGCGAACACCATTTACCTTTCATGGAATTATTTGTATTACGCCACTTTAACTCCACTTGATTTCGTCATATAAAATCAAATCAAATAATATGACATAAAATAATATGGAATACAAAATGTCTGTTTTTCTTTCTAACAACATTATAATATAAAATATAAAATCAAAAATGAGAAAGAACAGCAAAATTACTTAAAAAAGCATAATTTAATATAAAATAAAATGAATATTTATTAACAATCAATATGCAGACTTCAGTAAAATAAAAATTTAAATAAAAATTAGTTTATTGAAAGTGAAATAAGTTCAAAAAATTAAATAAAATAAAGAAGTATAATAGTATAAGATAGAATAAAATATAATGAAATAGAACAAGATGAAATAATATACAAGAAATAAAATAAAATCAAATTAAATAAAAATTAAACATAAAAATATTAAATAATGTGAGAAAAAAACTAACAAGGAAATAAATAAATATATATGAAAAAATTAACTAAAATAAAGTAGAGAAAGTGAAATAGAAAAAAATAACATAAAATTCAATAAACTATAAGAAAAGGCAACATCACAAAATAAAGCAATATAATTTAAAATAAAATGTTAAATCTCAGTTTATTATTTCCCAATGTTAAGCATTTAATAAAAAAAACTAGTTGAAATAAAAATTCATTTTACAAAATCGAATATACATATAAGGAGGCCCAAATGCTCAGTGAGCTAGTAACTTTTCCCATTGGCATATTCTTTTATTGTCCTATTTTGAGTAAGAAATACTTAAAATATAAAATTTTCACACCATAAACGGACCTATATTTTCAGCTTCGCTATACTTCAGCTTCGTTACTACTCAGCAGTAATAGTTAAATTTTCATATTTTCCCCAAAGTGGTATTGAGAAAAATTTATTAACGGATTCGGAAAGAAATTCTTACATTGAAAGGTCGGTGTTAAAATAATTGCTATCAATTTTAGGTTTAGTAAAATTCTACTAATCTGCTAATTTTTCTGTTATGAAGCTCGCCGTTATTTGTTCTGCAGGTGTTACTTATTTAATACTATCTATGTAAATCAAAAATAAACAATAAAAAATATGGAAAAACTCATACTAAAACTTTCTCACCCTATGATGATTTTACCCATAGTGGCTCCACTAGTTATTTTGAAAAGCATTTTAATTTTACTTCTATGTATTTGAAACTCTAGCATAAAGCGGCGTATAAGGTTTTTGACTTGACGACCACAGCCACACATACACATTGCACATTTTCAGAACCGTTTTCCAAAAATTTATTTGCCTCTGCACAAGTATGAATGAAAAATGTAAATGTGGCTTTCTAAGCACTAAATTGACCTGCAGGTTTCATAATTTGTAAACGTATTGAAGCCATAATTATCTACAAGAAATTAGTTTTTCATTTACATAAAACTTGAGTTTTTATGGTAAACGTGACTGAACTTTTAAAGTGTTAATGATGTAGCAGAGTTCCTTAAAGGCTTTACATAATATTTTGAGCAGTTTAAAATGTAAAAATTTGCGAGACCATTTCGCAGAACTCTAACAGAACATATCTCTGATAAATTTTGCGACTTACCTTAACTTATAATATAAATTTTCAACTGAAAAATAAGTGCAACTGTTCTGGTTTTTATTCTGCGAAGTTTAATAAAACAAAATGAGAAGGGAACTTTTAAAATGGTCGACCTGGACTGAAAGCGATTACAAAGCAGTTTGAAGAGCTTACAAAAAGTTTCTAAGGTTTTGACTATAATTTTTTTCTCTTCTCAAGAATTTGTCCAAGAACGTTTGGGACTTCGAAAAACTGTACACCAGCCGTCGGTAAAATGCAAATACAAGTTTTATAAAACTGATGCGAATTTATTGTTTTTTTTTTTTATAAAATGTTTGCAGGAAATAAGAAAGTGTAAAAAAGTATTATATAAAAGAAATATAAATTTGTAATTTTATTTTAAAACTTAACCACGTATTCAGTAATCAAAACTGTAGTGTTTCTTATATTCATATCACTTGAATTGGCAAAGTGTAGTTTACAAGTTATTCCTTTACATTGAGGCTAATGTTTTGATTTTGAAATTGTTTGCTCGTTCCCATAGATATATTTGAAATAAAAACGATTTTTGGACTTGCTTCTGTTTTAGAAGGATTAACTATACATCGACATATAAGCAGTATAAAGATCCTTTACCGTCAGCTATAAATGATAAAATCTCACACTCTTTAAGCGAGTATTATTGCGTTTGCTGTGCAAAAGATGCGCTACTATTGACTACTGACAATTGGTTGAGAAAAATGACTACCGCATTCGCTTGAGTTCGTGTTGTGTTGCAGAAAACTATATAGCTGGTTTCTCATTGGTTTCTCTTATATTTTAAGAAGTTGTAGGCCATATTATAGTGCAGACTTCTTAAAATACGCAAAGCTTACTTTAAAAAGAACTTATGGAACTGAATGCATAATCAGCAATGTTATTTTAAAATTTCTGCTTAGAAAAACTGTTTAGAAAACAGCAATATTTAGAAAATTTTACTTTGTAGAGCTGAAGACTCTAATGATTGTATGTTAAAAAATTTAATAACAGCATATTAAAAATTTTGTATGGAAATTTCCATACAAAATTTTTAATATGATGTTATTAAGTTTTTTAGCATACAAGCATAAGAATACAAGTAATATTGGAATCGATGTCTACAACTTATTGCTTTCTCATATATAAAATATATAAAGTTAAGTTTAAAGTGATGTACGACTGATATAAAAATGATTCACTAACAGCGTTTAGCCTCTTGGGAAACTGATCGTCTTAGTACTTACTTACTACTCTCATTTTGTATTTCTTCTTAGGAATATTTTTGAAAAACTATAAATTTCTATCCTCTGAAGTCAAGATCATATAAAATTGTTAGCTGGCTTATGAAACAAAAAATTCTTATTCTAAATTTGTTATTTCAGAATTAACCACTACACATGCACAACTTGTGTGCATATGAATTATTATTGCTGGAAAATACATATAGAAAGTACACGTCTGCTCATACAAAAACAAATTTATATTCAAATAAATATCTCTAAAGCTTATTTCATTTGTTTAAACAAAAACATAATCAAATATGAAAAAAAAATGCATTTTTCGTAATTTCTGTAGAAAAATAAAATTTTTGCTAATGCATTTGAACAGATAAAGTATGTATGAAAGTCTTGTATGTGTTTTGATAAGGGGATTTAAAAATGAAATAAATAACAACACAGACAATTATTATTTTGTCTGAATTGATTATTTTAAGGTTTACACTGTATTCTTTAAACATATTTGGAAAAACATAAATAAAATTTTTTTATATATTTTTATTATAGAACATTTATCACAAGAAATTTGTTCTTAACAAATGTAATTTTTATAAAAATTTTTTATCGCAATATAAGACAACAGTCTTGTGTATGAAACATCGATAATAAATAAATAATAAAAAGAACTTTCGAATGTTCAAGAGAAGCAAATTTTATTTTTAGCCTATTGGTTATTTTATTTTTGTTTTTTTCGATTATCGATTCTATAATAAGTTTTAAATAATATAAATATCTTTTAAAGAAATATTAAAAAAAATGGTGTTTTCCAAAAAAAAAAAGTGTATGAAAATAGGTAATAATTAGTCACATATATTATTTCAACTTTACTTTTCTTGTCTTCTTTAAAAATATTGCCCACTTCAATTTTAACAAAAAATTTTTTAAAACAATCCAATCAAATGTTTTTCAAAATGAATTTTTTTTTTTTTTAACATTTGATTTTCGATGGATTGTTTTAAAAAATCTAAATTAATGAATTCAGGCAAAATTGTATTTACAATTTTTAATAATTTTATCGGATTTGAGTTCGAGTTTTTTTTTACTCCCTCAAAATTGAAAAAAGATTTTTTTGTTAATATTGAAGTGGTCAATATTTTTAAACTTAACAAGAAAAGTAAAGTTAAAATAATATTTGTGATTAATTATTATTATATTTTTAATGCTAATTTTTTCACCTTTGTTGTTTAGTATTTTAGTTGTTCGAGCCTTAAGGTCACTTGTTTTTTTTTATAAGTGTTTATTAAATTCGATATTTCGATATCACAATTAAAATACTAAAAATCTACTGTTAGTAATCAAAGGGTCAGATGTTATGATTGATATCCGCTGCTGTCTATAACAGCATGTAATTTAGTATTAACCAGAGTTCGAAGTAGTCATAATGCTGACAATTGTTGTTGCGGACGCGAAACCTCCACGTTTGTTTCCCGGCTAAAAACACTTAAATTTTATATTCACTACAATTCTACCACAAAAAACTTTTCTCATTTTTGAGGAGTTAGAAATGAACCTGAGATCATTAAGATAAGTAATTAATGAGGCGGTTATACTACTACAACTTGTTGTAAGTCTAAAACAGGTAGTCCGTTTTAAAGGTTTACACTCTAATTCTTTATGAATTAGACGTTTGAACGTTTGATTGTATACATCATCTACAATTATAAATATATTTACCGGAATATCTACCGGATTACGACTCTATTTTATTTGTTTGGGATGGCTGCCACCATTCATTACTATGAAAATTGATTTATTTATTTGGTATTTTTCAACATTTCTTCATACATTTTGCTTAATAGTAGATTCATTTGCCAGGTTCAATAACTTTTATTAATTATATTAAATAAAATTTTATACTCAAAGCGAAGTGAGGCATATACAGCATACACTTCTAGGTCTTAAATTATTAGAGATTTTTGTGTTAGAATATGTTGTTGCAGATATTTCAATTTATAAAATGCTTAAACAAGGGTCTTGTTATTGATAAGTGTTCATTATAATCCTAGTGCAATCTTTGTTTTTTTTCTTCTCATGCTAATAATAATTAAAAAACTAATTTCAGAGCTTACAAGCATGCTCGTATCCTCTCCTTTTAAAATGTAAAGAACTAGACCTGTAAATTCAGCGAATGTTGGTGTTATAAATAATATTTTCGTTGAGTCAGACTAACTCGGAACCTACGGATAAGGCATCAATTTTCGGTTTAGTTAAGACTTATTAGCCACAAAACTTTCCAAAAAAATTTGCTTGCAACATATTAAGCCCTTGGAATTTCAATTATATAATAAAATAAATATTTTGAACATTTACAGTGTAGTGAAAATGCTCATTTCTTATTTGTGATATCTTTCGTTCTCATGGTTGGTACATCTGGTCAGGCAACATGACATTTGCTTCTTTTTTTTTATTTTTTATTTGCTTATGACTTGTTACAACATGTGTGCAGTAAGTAACGTTTAACACTTCAATGAAACCTCATCACAATAGCGAGTTATATAAAGAATTTATTTTCTACCTGCCTCTGCTCACAGCTATGGTTTAATAATCCTACTGTGGCAGGATAGAGAAGATTTTAGCAGCAACAATTATCGAGTATCTGATAAATACCTTTTTTTACGTTGCAAGTTAATAAAAGAACATACCTGTTAATTTAAGAAGACGTTAAGAAAGAAATAAGAAGAAAACAGAGCGTTAACGAAAAGAGAAACCGAGGAGAACAACAGAGCGCAGCCAGTAGAAGTTGTAGGTTTATTTAATAAAGATTTAAATGTTACTTTACTCACTAAAAGGGGTTGTTTTTTTGTATTTAACATACATGTACTTGTGTATAGTCACAAAAAAAGTGTGTAGATATTGAAAGATTTCTCTCAAAGAAAACAAATTTTTAATATACATATTAGTGCCAACTGGCGTGGGTTTTTATTATTGTTTAATTTACTTCAATAATTGAATGTATTTTAAAAAATATTTGCTACTTATTGGTCTCAAAAATTGAACTTAACTGTTGAAAGCTATAAACTAGATTTAAAAATAATTTTTTTTATACAAATTAATTCATTGCAGTATTAGGTTGCCTCTGCGCCTGATAGAGGCGAGTTTGCAAGATAACTTATAAAATTATTTATTATATACACATATAAAAAAGGAGTACTTAAAGAAAAGAAATAAAAAAATAATATTAATAAATAATAAAAAGAAACGTAATACTCAAAAAGTAGTAATATATAGGCTTGTTAGACTAAAATGTCCTGCACGTTCTGCATTAGATATTCTTAATATTTCATTTAAATATTGAAATTCTATTAACAGTTTTTAAATACTTAGGCAAATTGTTAAACTCACGACTATCCATGAATTCAATCCCTTGTTTTGTCACTTCCAGTCTAGAGCGGGATACTGGCAAATACTTCTTGTGTTAGCTGTAGATTGAGTTCCTTTCCTGAATAGTATAATGACCCATACCTTTCAGACATTTTAGTACATACATAATCAATCGAATTTTGTAAATACCAATAGTAGGTAGGAGTTTGTAAATATGGTGTTATATAGTGACACCGTTGGGCAACTTATTGGGGAATGAGCTTCAACTTTTAAAACCTTATTTTGTGCTCTCTTTATTGCTTTGAGTTTATTGCTTTTTTATGTCCATACGCTGGGGCGCAGTAATTGAAATGTATTTGTATTAATACATTACAAAGCACTAGTTTCATGCTTGGATCAAATTTATTTTTAAATTTATAAAGTAAACCGGTTGCCTGAGGAGTTTATGATTTTAAGTTTCTAATATATCTACTCCACGAAAGATTACTTCGAAATTCAACTGTTAAATATTTACCGAAATTGAATTCGTGAGCTCTAGTGCCAGCCACAAACACGCTGAGGGAAGTGCGATTAGTGTGAGGTCTAAATCTCATTAATTGTGTTTTGCTTGGATTCCAAATCAGTTATAAGTTTATTTTATATTGGAAATAAATTTTGAAAACTTAATATTTACTCTGCAATTTCAAAAAATTAAAAGTCTTTAAAATATTCATTTGTAAAAAAATGTATTGTAAATGAGTTTTAAGAGAAGTTTGTATACATTTTTGAATTAAAACTTATTTCAGACTTATTTTAAGTTTTATCGACATCGATCTCTTGCTTTGTTGCATGTAAAGCAACAACAAATTTTAAAATTTTATTCTAGTTTTCAGTGATTTTTGGTGCAAGTGAACAAAGTTGAGTGATATTGTGGTACTGGTACTGGTACTGGAACTTAAACTTTTGTTTAGAAAATTTGTTTTGCTTTTCTATCGTCAAGAAAATATTACACTCGAACTTCATTTAAACTTTTTATAAAGACGGTAACTTCATCATTTAAACTTTTTGTTAAGTCTGAAACTTAGTCCTTTGTATACTTAATATTTTCTTAATAAATCAAATCAAATAAAAGTCGAAGATCAGAACTAATTTTTGATATTTAAACTTGGTTTTTGAATGTCGAACTCGATATACGACAGACAAAACAAACATGGTTATTATTTTTTCTCGCATTCATTCGATTTTATCATTTTGAAACACTCCCTCCTTTCCGCTAATCGCACTTTTCTACCTGTTTGCCAAGTTCCGATACATGAAATGCATGTCTGGTAGTCATCCCCTGAGTTATGGTCCAAAATAAAAGAAACACTATATAGTAATGGGAAATAAAAAAAACAAATTGTGCTCAAAACTGCCTTACAAATTTTGCTCAAAACTCAAGTTAAATACATGTTGTATTTTATTAATGTTCAGCTAAACTTTTGTTGCTTAAGACTATTTCTGCAACTTCCAATATAATTGCTATGAATTAATGGCATTCGAGAAACTAAATATCATGTCTCAGGCTTAATAAAAAATATGTTTGATTTAAAAGTCTTCTCTATTTTAAGTTATTGCTGTATAATTTGTACAATATCAATTCGGCTAAATTCTTCACTACAATATTCCGAAGGAGAGTACAATACTGAAAACTGACTGGTTATTTTCTTCTGCGAAATTATTACGTAAGAACATATTTAAATTTAAAGAAAATGTTCCGTTGTTGTACATTCGTGTCTGTTCGAATTGAGATACTTCAGATAAAATATATTGGGAGTTGATAACTTACTAAAGTAATTTTTGCGCCATCATTTTTTTAAGTATATATAATTTATTTTCTCTTTAGCTAATGTTACTGATGCTAAATTTTGCTACTCTTCCTTAACAAATAGCCTCATGTTTTTATTTATTTATATATCTAAAAAGTTGTTCACGAATAAGACCCCTTGCTTGAGCTAAAACAGATTTTGGTTTTTTAAATTTTATTGCTAAAGCTCTTCAATTAAGTGGCTTTTCTGCAGTCAAAAAACAAAGTTCCCCCTAAAAATTTGTTCTTCATCCCTGCTGTGTCTATTAATAAATATGTTCGCTTGAAAAGCAACAGCAACCTTAACTCCTCTAGGATATTTGATGATGTGAACGACATTAACATGACAGGACAACATAAAGAAATAAGGAAAAAATAAATTACATGACAGAAAAATGCTAAAAAAAATAAAAATCTAAAAGTCTGCGGAAGTTGCCAAACGACATAAAATTGTAAAGAAAATCCATTAATATTAAATGAAGCCAGGTAATACAAACATTAAAATAGATAATGTTGGCTTAAGCTTAAACATAATAGCAACAACAACGACGAAGATTGCGGATTTTTATTTTGCTTATTTAATTTTTATTTATTTTTTTTTTTCATCAAGATAAATGTTTTTTGAGGTTTTCTATACAAACGAGACCAATGAAATACCACAACACAAACCACTCAAAACAAAATCAACAAAATCCTGTATACAAATTTAAAGAAAGAAAATCGTACGATGTGGAAAAGAAAGTTAAAGAAAATTGTATTTTTTTTTCAGTCGAAAAACAAAAAAGAAAAATTAAAAAAACCTGCAAGTTGTAATGAAGAGGTGTATTTGATATGAACTTAAAGGTGTTTGCCACTCACTCCTCTTGAGCCACAAAGATGGTAGAAGGGAAACTCACATCAAAATTATAAAAAGCTACAAAAAAAAAAAGGATTTTAAAAGAAAAATGAAATGAGAGGTAAAAAAACAGGCACTTGAGATGATTTATTATGTTAAGATGCTTTTTGCTGCTGCTGCTGTTACTTTTTTCTTATTCACTCGCAAACGAAGATATTGAAGGGGAAACGAAAAGAAAGGATTTTGCTCTTATGGCAAAATGGAAAACTCAAGTGTCAAAACAACAACAACAACATGATAAACAGCCACGAGTTAAGATACGTGGACGGACATGTAAACTGACAGATAAAACAGTTAAAGCAAAGCAAGCGATTCAGTAATTTAGCAAAAGGTGTGAAATACGAGAGATAACATAATATGTGCGCTTAAAGCCAACAACAAAAAACCGAAAACGCAAAAGAAGGTGGGCAGCATCAAACAGTAGAAAAAAAAAGAAATGTGTAAAATGCCTGAGAAGTAAGACAAGTGGTGGAGCAGAATCTTAAATTAGCAGAAAAATCACTAACATTGCTTAAATATTTCACAAAACCGCTTAAAGATATTACTGAAGACTGTGAACTGAAGATGCTAATGAATACGAATAGAATCTAAAATAAAGTATATGACTAATAAAATGTTTGATATGGGAAATATTTGGCAAAAATATGTGCCTTAGGGAATAACATGGAAATATTTGGAACTGGAAGTGAATAATAAAAAATAAGTAAAAAGAATATAAAAATCAAAAAAAAAAAAAACTCAGGTACGAGAAGTTGGATTATTTTATGGTACTTCGTATTATGAGTTGGAGTACATCCAGATAAAAATGTGTACAAATAACAGACAATTTGACACTTTGTCTAAAAATAAATTTAAAATTGTACATGATCACTTCAAATATATAAAAAAAAAAAAAAAAATATATATATATATATATATATATATATATATATATATATATATATATGTTGATTATATTTTCACTACAGAAATTCGATCTACTTCCCAGTTTTACTTCATTTCTATATTTTGACTTCAGATGTCAATCTTTTCACGTATTTCCATTTTACTTTGACATCATTATAGTTTCGAATCACTTTTTTACATTTTGTAATTACAAGTAGTATTGAATCCTCTATAGTTAAATAGCGGTGTTACACAGCTGATTTACCTATATATGCCCTTAAACTAGTAAAATTAATTGTTTATAGTTCAATTGATTTACAACTGGGTTGCCAAATTTTCTTTGGTTTTGTGTTGTTTTATCGCCGTCAAAAATGTTTTCACTCAGTGGCTTTGTTAGTCAATTGTTGGAATATACATACATGCATAAGTATTTATTTGTTAAACTAAAATAAAACCCAGAAAATATCATGAAAGTTTTTTGCATCGTGTTTTTTAATTAATATATTTTAAGATGTCTATACATATATGTATATATATGCCCAAATTCAATGCCAGGAACAAAATACCGAAAAACATCGTATGTACATATGTATGTGCTGGTGGCTATTGGCATCTAAAAAAATACTCGACACACTATTCTGATGGAGCAGAGAGTAGATTTTACCATTGTGTGTATAAAACAGTGTCTTTATGCAATAACGGAGATTCTCAATTTTATCACGAGACCTTCAGATATCATTCACTTACTGCAATAGTCATGCATAACTCAAAAAATCTGAATTTTTAGTTGTCTTGTACTCTATTTATGTACTTCTGTAAAAAATTTCAGCTCTTATCTCAAGTTTTACCGGAGTTACAGCATCAATTTTCTTTTTACTCATTTTATAAAGCTAATATATGGAGCACCTTAGTCCCATTGTGTGGAAGGAGTTTATGAAAACATGTTTCTTAATATTTCTTTTATCTATAAGAAAAATTTCGGCCTGATATCTCAGAAAGCTTCAGTAAGACGACCCATGGCTGACAAAATTGTAATAATATTAGGTAAGAAGTCGGTGAGATGGGCCACCACACATCTGACAGAATGGTCCGAATGCTTAGGTAAACGTAAAAGAGAAACGATATCTGAAATCAAACTGAACAGCATTTCGGCAATATAAAAATTTCTACTATATGTGAAGTTCTAAATTACATTTCAAATGTACAAACATTGCAAAAATCACAAAAGAGCAGCTTAAAATCAGCTCTTTGACACAATTTGTTTTCGGAAATTACGTTATTTTTGCGTGAAGTGATTTTCAGCACATCCCTGAACGTCTTAAGGAGTGCACAGATGCGGAATAAACATGAAGTGGTAAAGCAACCTAAATTTCAGATATCAATTATCAAAAAAAGAAGCATCTTTTCAGATACATAATTGATCGAAACGATCCGGATGTCTCCATATCCCAGAAAAATTGGAAACTAATGACAGGAATGCCACTACATGTGTTTATTAAAAAATTTTTTAATTTACAAAACTTTTATGTTTTAGACCCGTATGAAAAAGAAATAACGTATACCTGGAGTATATGTTAAGAGAAATTATTCATATAAAACTTTTATTTTAAAAAAATCAACTAGCGGGACTGGATTTCATATATTCAAAAAATGAGTTAAATGGGCTTGAATATTGCGCTTCGTAAATAGCTTTTTATTATTACAAATACCACTGGATCTTTTATTTGTGTATTTATACTGAAAAGAACAATAAAATATGCCAATTTGTTTTTGCTTCAATTGCAAATACACGAATGAAAATTTTTACAAAAACTGGTAGATAGTAATTTATTTATACGTCTTAATTTTTATACGAACTTACTCCTTACGTGTTTATTAACCAAAGCAAATAAAGTTATAAATAACAAAGCAACAATTACGAGAATAAAGTTTGGTTTATATGTATATCTTTATTAAAATTAATACATAAAAGTATGTCTCCAGAATACATACATACATACATTTATATCTGATTCTACATATTTAAAATTTTACAAGTTGTATTAAAAATTAGGCTTAAAACTAGTTAACCATTACGAGGATATGTCAGAAAACCATTGATATATACATACATACACATATGTATGTATGAATGTGTTTATGTATTACAAAATTTTCAGTAAATATATACCTATGTATGTATGTACATACATACATGTATATGTTTTTTAACTGGCAGTTTCACAATTTCGAACCTGTTCATACGTTCGCATAAATACATTTAAAACAAAAACAAATTAAAAAATTTTGTTTTTGTATTAAATGTATTTATGCAAACGCTTAAACAGCTTCGAAATTGTGAAACAGGCCTTAAGTTTTAATGAAGATGCAAACAAACTGATGGCGAAATATTGAAAAATCTAAATGTGAATGAAAACTAAATAAGATTAAAAGTATGGTCACATAAAGGGTTTTATTTGCCTGAAAAAACAAGACCGCTACTGCCTTGTTGTCGCATATTTTGGGCAACTGCACATGTGGAAATAAATCAAAATGTATTTACATATGGAGCCAAACAAGAACGAAAAGAAAAAACGTAAATTTGTTCTTATAAATACTTGTCCAAAAATTTACACGTATGTATGTATTTATTATTTGATAAACAAAATTTTAAATTAGTTTCGACTAAAATTTAATGCAAGTCTGCAAGCTTACTGATTTTTTTCCATCAAATGTCAACCTCTGTTTTTAGGGTGCAAAAAAATTATGTTTGGAAGTTCAATTTACGAGTTTTGTTACTTTTAAAAATTATATTCCCGCATTCCAAATTAAAAAATTATTTGATTCTGCATTCTTGATATTTTCGCTCTCTTCGGAATTAAAAACAATTAACTTTGGTAAATGTTTTTCGTTGTCTCATATCGAAAATAGTCCCATCGTTTTTCGTATCCCGGTTTTTTTCTTTGTATTCTACAATTCTCTGACAGCTTGCCGAATTTTTCAGTGCGTTACAAATGAGGTTCATCTACTTTATTGAATACGCTTTGCTTGTAAGTCTTTTTTCTTTTTTTTTCGTTTTCGCTTCGCTAAATATATAAATGCATTTTGATTTATTTAGACGCATGCAGTTGCACAAAATATGCGACAAGGAAAGAGCGGTCCCGTTTAATGTGACCATACCTTAATATTGAAGATAAATGAAACCAAAAATAATATGTATGTAAGTATACATATATCTGTGGCAATAAATCTTAATAGCTTAAGTTGCATATTATTCTCTGCTTCAAGATCTATCACTCAGCTAAATTTCAAGTATGAAATAACATTAATTATACAATATTTTTAATTGAACGTACTGCACAAAATGATCACAAAACGCAAAAAACACTTGACATCTTCAAACACGAAATTTGGACTTAAGATATTATGATTTATTGTCAAAGATATGAATAATTCTGATGACTTCTAAAATTTGTAGTTCGTTTACAGCAGTTTTAAATGAAGTGTTTTCGCACATGTAAAAAAGGCAGCTCCTTAATTACTATATAGAAATGATTGCGGATGGGCGACTTTCTTTTTGGCTTTCGTGGAAGATGGTACTGTTAAGCATAACCAGTTTTGTCGGTTTATAATTTAACCATGACTCTCATAAATGATAAAATGTTTGCAAGTTATTCCATTTTTTTACTGCAATTCATGCTCGGTTAAGGAAGTACATCCAAGACTTCTTCCATTTTATAGTCAATTTGGGTGATGCGGCATAGATATATAAGCATATTTTGACCAACATGTGTTGCTTCAAAGATCCTGCGAAAGCCTCGTGGTTTTTGTATTATCGGTGGTGTTTAGCCTTTATTTCTTTGTTTAAGAATTTAAACACAAGTTCTTACCAATGTCGCAACAGCTTGTGTGGGCTTCTTACTTCCCATTGAATAGGCCGTATTGATATTGTCCACTAAAAAATTGATAGGCCCATTTTGATGAACCATAAAACTGTTTTACTTCTAACAGAGCTAGTTTTATAAAGACATCATTTCTTATTAAGAATACTTCATCAAGACTTGCATTTTTTTAAAGTTCTCATAGCATAGTGAAGTATTTTTCATATGATTCCCACATGAACAGCGTTTACCAAAGCCGGTTAAGTGTTTTATTTTAATGTTTTCTAAAACAGATGTAACATTTTGTCACCTAAAAGTTATCAGTTTCGAGGAATATGAACAATTTTTATTTTTTTCAAAATGTTTACGATCAGTGCATATTTTTCGATTACTGCAAGTTCTGAAATTATTTCCCAATCTCCGCTAGGCAGTTCATAGATTGCAATATTATTGTTTTATTTCCAACTTATGTATGTTGTATGTATAATCCCTTCGTATTCCCAAATGTGCTTACGGAAACTGCCAGCTTATTTTATTAAAAACGAATACTGTCAAAGGTACTTGTTGTTGTTGTTAACTAGTACGTGAACCGGAGCTATTAGCAGGGAATTCCCTTTTTAATTAAAAAATGCTTCTGCACAATGAACTTTACTTTTAAGAAACATCGATTTGATATGTATCGATACATTTTTGCCCACCTCTACTTGGGCGAGAAATTATCATTCAGAACGGTGTTGCCACGTCTAGCAAATTTTTACAACCAAACCAACATCTACACAACTAATAAACTTGTTGGCATATATTGAAGCAACCGTCCTATTGATGTTGTCTTAATATTGATCACTTATTGCTAGATGCTGCATATATATTACTTTATGAACTCTAGGTAATAGCTACAGCTGACAAGAGACGTCAAAATTGATTGTCAAAAGCCAGAAATTTAGGTGCTGATAAGTATCGTCATGGTATGTATATGCTTGCTGTCAGCATCAAGTGTACTTAAATTCGAATATATTTGCATTTCAAATATATTTAGTTTAAGTTGAAATAAAAATTTTGAACAGAAGAAGCAAATCAAAGAAAAAACGAGAGACAAATGAAATTGCTATTCTCTTTATAGGTCCACGGTATTTGTATTTTTTCCGACTTGTGCAAAATAAAAAACAAAGCTAACAAAATGTAGCTGTTATTCCCAATTTTTTAAATATTTAAAGTACCTGATTTTGGATCAACGTTTTAAAATATGTATGTACATACATACAAATTAATGATTTTTGGTTGTTTTTGATTACAATTCATATTTATTACACCTAAAACTTATTATATTTTCAACTAGATATTGTTATACTATGTATTGAAATTTCATTTAATAAGAAATACCCCTTATTTTATATAAACAATGTTAGTTTTGTTTTCAAAAATGCTTACGTGTGCTGACATTTGCTTTGCTTACTGCTGCAGGTACTCAAATTAGATTTACTGTATTTCTAAGGAACACACTATTTGTTCAAAATGTTCTCATAAGAGAAATAAATATTGTAGTTGTTAACAGAAGATAGCGTAGAGCAAATTAACAGAAAAAGATAGTGTACTTATGTAACTATTTGTTATTTCTGTTTTCTAAAGCCTAGTATCAAGGCGAATGCACCGCATCCCAATTCGTTTCAACATTTTTCTACGATTTGATCTTCTGAGTTGTTAAGGCTGATAGCAAACTACAACAAAACTTATAACTAATCAAGGGAAAATGTTTAAGTGAATCAAACTGCGACCACCTATACTTTATTAGCCTTGCCTAGTATACACACAGGCGAACTTGCAAACCCACACATTTTGTTAATATAAAATCTTGTTGCCATGTAAAATTCTGAATTTCCCTTGATAGCTGTGCTCATTCAATCTCACAATCTCACGGTGAGAATTTCTACTTCTGGGGAAGCTAACATCAAATTCAAGCTTGATGAAATGTTTAGCAATTTTCATTTGAGTTTGAAGGCGAATACATAAATTTAGTGTTTACTAAAATTACTGAAAAATTTTGTGTAAGCCAACTTTTAATATCACTTCAGATGTGGTAATGTTTGCAAAAAACGTCAGTCTGGCAATCTTAACTTCGATTATAGTTAGCTATCGGCTGTAAAAAAAAACACTTCGCCATAAAAACATTCTAGCATTTCCGCACGGCTGCCAGATGTGTCAAGAAAATAACAAACTGCCAATTTAGCGATTTTTCTGCAAAAACTGACGATTTCGAGGAGGAATAATTAGATAAGTAAATTTAATATATGTAAAATGCTTAAGCTGTTATAAGAAATATTGAAATATTAACGTAAATTACATTTGGTTGTACATCTGCAATTTTTGTACATATAGCATGATTTTTTGTTACAAAGCGTGAGTGTATTTTTCGAGTGTTTAGCAAAATAATAACAGCTGATTTTACAGTAACAGAATATGTAACTATTATATAACATAAATATTTTTCATTACTTTCTTTCAAAATCTTCTCTATTTTTTTTAATTTATGCATGTGTCCGTCTTTTATTGTGCACTTTTTGTTTAATTATCATAATTTTCTTTTTAATTTCTTCCGTGTTCATTTTCTTGCCTGTTTATTATTTATTTGTTTACAAAATTTAATCGAGTTTGCCCCATGAAATGATTTTTTGTTTACTTAATAAAATTTAATAAAAATGATGCACAATAATAGGTATAATATTCAATATTCACTGTTTTGTAAATATTTCTTTGAGCCATGTGAGCATTAATTTAATTCCATCACAGGCATATTTTGTGGCGCCCTTGCTGTCGTAAAACTTTTTCGGCGGAGGATTTTGCATGTTGGATTGTAAAACACAAACAGCTGCTTTAGCATTTAGCAACATTTGCAAATACGGATCTGCAACGGTTTCCTCCTCACCTTGCCTATATACTGTATATGTATATACCAAGGCGAATTTGTAAATCCACACATTTTGTTAGTATGTAATGTTGTTGTTATGTCAAATGCTGAATTCATTCCCTCTCACAGCGGTGGAAATTTTCACTTCTGGGGAGGTAAAAATCAAGCTCAAGCTTGATGAAAAGCTTAACGATTGTCATTTGAGTTTAATAGGGAATGCAATAAGTTTAGTGTTCATTCATTTGAAGAGTTTTAAGAAATAATGAAATATAATCATATTAGTATTTCTCCACACATAAATATGTATGCATATATATAAATACAGTTATCTGGCTTTAATAAAAAAGCGCCAATTTTTATTGCTTTTATTTGTCATATATTCCATAGACTTTTATCGACGAACGGCTAAACAAACATCGTACAAATTTTGCGAAAAAGGCACTAGATGTTTTATTCTACACTTTTTTTCATACTGTCACAATCGATATTAAAAGTGCGAGTTTCTGTACGTAACATGCGAATTTCATTTGCTGATGGACATAATAAGTATTCACACTTCTTTTCTGGTAATACAACATGCTTTGCTTAAGACTATATAAGAATTTTTGATGTCAGTTTATATCTGGTAAGGCTTGCGAAAAATTTCATCATCTGGCAATCTTTATTTAATTATCGAATGAGTTGAGGTTACCACAAAAACGGGGAATACCGGTATAGTTAAAAAGTGTCTGCAAAGTGCTACAAGTAGTTCTTTTATGTGATTGATTAATAGTAAGTGCTTGTGAATTAAATTTATTTTAAAGTAAATATATTTGAGTGGAGTTTATCAGGCTCAAATTCTTTCTATATACGTTTGTGATTGATATTAATTACGTAATAAAAAGAAGACATCTTTTTTACCTAATTTAATTAATATCAATCACAAAAATAATATGAAGAGAACTTGAGCCTGATAAATTCAATACAAAAATAAAGAAAAAGTTCAAATAATAAAATTTATTTAATTTATATTAACGTTTTGTTTTTAAAGTGAATGCTGGTCTTTATGGTGCAAGGTGCATCTACGTAGAAAGTCAAAGGTAAGCTGTATTAATTATTTATATATGTGCGGCCTATGTCCTTCATAGGAATACGCCTATGATAAAGAGCAATGTGTATCATGTATTGAAATTGAAATTTTATTTAAGCGGACATACGCGTGTGTCATCCAAGCGTCTGGAGAGCATTTCATACACCTTAGCAGCATTATTCAAGGCCTCAGCCAATAATTTAGACAGGACGGCATCCCAACTCAAAGGTAAGATTTCTATTTAAATGTTGTTAAGGCTTTTCGCGTTTTAGGTAACGTATAGACATACATATGTATGTACAAAATTGTATTACATTGAACAACATCACGACCTCAAACATATTTTTTAGTTTATATTACTACATAGAAATAAAATTTTTAATAATTTTATTTTTAATGTTGTTATGAGAACTGATGAAAATGTTTGAAATCGTGA